>VZTV01075636.1:11393-84346 GCA_013400875.1 Anhinga rufa | reverse complement strand
GCCTTAGCTTGCCACCAGGGCACCTGCAATATTTTTTGGTCCTTAGAATGTACCCTCTGCTCCTGCAGACCCTTGCCATGCTCTGATCCCATGGGAGAGTGGTTCCCCCTCTGTCAGGCAGGAGCAGTTAACATGGGCCTGGGATGGGTGGAACATTTCCAAATAATCCATCCTTTCAGGTGAAGCATCACATCTCTACACTCCCCTTGTCCCTCTAGCACACAGGCAGATTTCTTTCTTTTCTTCTTCACAAAAGTAAGGTGTCATTTTCTTCTTGCATTTTGAATACAGCATGCAAAATGGATCCTACCACTTCCATTGATTGTATTTTTCCCTGGTGTCCTATCTCACAAGAAAGCACAGTGCACAGTGCTTCCCTTTATCCATTCTACCAACCCACAAGCCCCATGTAAACATCACTTATATTTGGGCAGTAAAATGTAGTTTGCTTGTTATGCGTCCCTATAATTATATTTCTAAGATAGAGATGGAGCGATGTGCTGATTCCACACCCTCAGATGTCATTAAGGGAGGAACACATCTCTGCCATGTTTATTTAGCATGCTTTTTCTGGAGTAGGTATCCTGCTAGATTTCTGTATCCTGACTTTTTTATGAGAACAGGTTAAGACCCAATATCTTAACCCATGGTCAGAAAGAATAGTGCAGGATTTTATTTTTTTTATTGGGTCCTTTATGCTTTTTCACTAGTCTGAATCTGGTCTTCATTTTCCCATAAATAATGTGTTTCAAAACACTGGTCCTAGATGGCCACCAGTTTCCAGTGAAGTGATTAACTGCTCTTCACCTCCATTAGCATGGTCTAAAAAGCGTTTCTGTGGTGCAGTACCTTTTTGTGTTTGAGCATTGTCACCTTTAAGTTTTTTCTGAGCAGCTCTTGTGTAGCTTTCCAAACCATTAGACCTCCAGTATATATCTTCCAAATATATGCTACAGACAGACATTTTTTCTCTGTGTGCCTAAGGAATAACTCAATCTGTTCTCTGATTTGATTCAGTTATCTTGGTCAAACTCCTTTTGCCAGTTCCCTGATACCTTCCCAAGTTTTATAAATCATATTCATATAAAATTAAATCAAATAAAGCTTCTTCATCCAGAAACATTCCAGATCTTGCAGTCGTGAAGTAGCAATAGCTTAAAGGCAAGGGACAGTGGCATCTTTAATGGCAGGTAGCACCTTCATATGTTCCTATTGCCAGCTCTGTCCAGACATCCAGCCTGCTGGACTGTCCCACCCAAAGCAAGGCTTTCCCAGAGAAGTAGACAAAAAGGACTCTCATGTGGACCCATCCAATGGGCTTATAGCCCTCTTACAACTCTACAGAAGCCACAGGCAGACCATGCACGCAACACTTTGAGATCAGGATTTTAGAAGATTTTGAAAATTGTACCCGTAGTTTCTATTTTTCTTAGAGGAACAGAGCATGGAGGATCTTCTAGCTCCGGTGATATGTAGAGAACTTTATTTATTAGTTTTCTTTCTCACCACCCCTGCAAAGGTAAACATAGCATTTACATTTCCAGGCAGAGAGTGAGGACAGGAGTACTCTGGAAGAGGGGAGGACGGATTTGTGTTCTCTGATTTGTATTCCAGCCTTGAAAACTTATGTAGCCTGGTGTGACATGAAAACTGATCTGAGCCCATTTCCATTTCTGTCAAAAGTGCATATTAAAACTGCATAATGAAATACTTGTGGGGGTAGTGCTAAACCCTCAGACAGATGGTTCACAGTTAGTGCTAACTAGCACAGTGAAATGAGAAGCTAGATTAAGCCATCAGCCCCGTAAATAACCATTTGTTGCTCCATTTATCTACAGGATATTCTCAGTTTTCTTGTTCTGTTAAAATAACAATAAATAATATTTTTAATTCTCTTTGGTCTTTTTGTAAAATGTCGCTGGTCATAATTTATACTGCTTTTAGTTTGCCAGAAATAGAAATGCATAAATACCAATTAAAATGCATGAATTATCAATGATGTTGTACACAGCCAAAAGATTCAATTTACAAGCAGGGAAGTAGTCCTTTTTTTTTTTTTTTCCTTTCTGTCTAGATAAAATACATCGAAATTTCATTCAGAATCTCAGAAAAGTAATGAACTTGGTGCCAAAGATTCAAACTGCACCAAAAGTGGCAATAAGATTTTAACAGTGATACTTAACCCTCTAAGGAGAACAAAATTTGATTAGTGATGGATTGGGCCAGAATGAATATTATTGATTATTGCTATGCACAGAAAGACATACTGAAAACTCTCTAAAGCTGAGCAACACTTTCTGATCCCACCACTGCTGGAGAGACAGAGTTCGGATATTTTCCTCTGACCTAATGCTGAATCTCATGTTCTTCCCTGAATCTCATGTTCATCAAGCTACCATGACACTGCTCTGTGTTTCTGGAAAATCAGAGAATGGAATCATAGAATCATAGGATCTTAGAATGGTTTGGGTGGGAAGGGACCTTTAAGAATCATCTAGTCCAACCCCTCAGTAAGGAGCAGGGACATCCCCAACTAGAGCAGGTTGCTCAGAGCCCCGTCCAGCCTGACCTTGAGTGTTCCCAGGGATGGGGCATCGACCACCTCTCTGGGCAACCTGGGCCAGGGTCTCACCACACTCAGCATAAAACATTTGTGACTTCTAATTAGGAAACTTATCTAAATGCATGCTTTGGAAACCTCCTCCTGGGATAGCCAGTTCCTCAGTCCACATAATGATTTCACCTGTTGCCCAGTGTCTTAGATATGAAGTTGAAAAGCTAGAAATAAGAAGGGATGAGAGCTCTCTGAGTGAAATAACAGGAATTGTAAGAAAGACAGTTGAATTCTGCAGAGTGGCTTTCCTCTGAATTTTAATGTTACTTTGTGCTGTCAAAGCCAGGCAGATAAGAAGCTGTCTTAATGAAGCACTAATTGCATTGCATTCAAACGTCACAAATAATCTTGAATGTGGGACTTGGTCTTTATTCAGTTCTTTTCCCTTTATATAAAGGAGATTAAGAGAATTTGAGACAATTCATTATAGCTGAAGCTGACTGCTGTTCTTTGCAAGAGAGCAAACTCTTTTTCTTTTACCATTAGAGGACCCTGCTTTTAAGTGAAGACTAATGACATGCAACAGAACCATAAAAACGTGTGGTTGAGTCTTTAAAGATGAAATCCAGAACCTAGGTATTTGGTGTTAGTGGGGTGTGAGCCCCTGCAGAATGTGTTTCACACTGCAGCTGGGAGAAGGCTGGGTTGAGGTAAATCAAATGACTGAACATGTCAAACCTTTCTGTTACAGCATACAGTGCACCATTAAGTTCATGTTGCTGGTTTAAAGTTCCTTCAGCTATGATATTTGCTCAGATACAAAGCAAATCATCAATATTTTATTCATACATACTGTTCCCCCTTCCTTTTAATTTCTATAGGTGTTCTACAGCCCAGTTAAAACCTATGCCTAATTAGTGGTAATGTTTGAGCTTAAAAGCACTCAGGATGTCCACAGCAAGTTCTAGATAACCTTAAAGTTAGTTTAGATGCAATGTAAAGCAGCAGTCTCATTGCCAAACAGTAGCTAATTTTTCTCAGAGGAACAGACAGAAAATAAAAATAGCCTCAGCTCAGCTCCCTGACTTTCTTGACCCTTATGATCCAAATCAAAATCCTGCACCATCCTCTGTGTCTGCAACACCCACAAACATCTCCTTGTAGGATGGGATTATTTTTGTGCTATTTTAGTCCTTGAAAAAACTACTTTCAGCTTTCCCCTCCTCTACCAAACTATTTAGGCCTCCTCTGTAGTTAGCAGAGAGATTGATCTGAGAGAGGGAGAGATGCCTTAAATGGCTCTTCACCTGCCCCCAGTTTGGGTGGGATGCGTTGCTTCCCTGGTGATACCCAGCTCTGACCACTGACCGTAGGGAGGGCTAACACGATGTGCTTGGGATGGATGCCTGGTGTTTAGGTTCATGCTAGATAAGGTAGGCATCGTGCCCATGTTGTGACTGAGCAATCAGCCTGCCACAGGTTTTCTGCTGCCTCCACGTCCCTTGCTGTGATCTCCCCTGAGCAAATGAAGCTCATAAAATTAATCTCTTGCTCCTGTCTGCTCCCCTTTGGAGCACCATCCCAGAATAAGATAGCAGAGGCTGCTCCCCCCTGTCTGTGCTAACTGCTTACATGAAGCTGCATATGGATGAAATCACTCACCCTGGGTGAGGGGCTAAAGATGGAAAGAGAGGGCATTTTGCCCTGGTGTTTTTAGTAGCCAGACAGTTTTTCCCAGGCAGCATCTGGAGTGTTGGGCATGGGCTGGTTATTTGTGAGAGGTCTGATCTCTCTGTCTGCGAGTGCACTCCAGCTGGCAACTCTAATCTGCTTCTACACCCTGCTGCTTTCCCGACATTCCCCCACAAGCTCTGCTCAGGACATTTTGCTACTAACAGTGTCACTGTCATTCCCAAGCAGGCAGAATTAGAGCTGGCTGAACCTTTTCCAGCAAAGAGTTTATGCACCAAGGGGGGAAAAAAGGCATTTTCAGTCAACCTGAGAGTATTCACAATTCAAATTTGCAAATTTTAGCCAAAGAAAAGTTTCTAGGTTGGACCCCTAAGAGGATGTTGACTTTGTTCAAACATCCTTGAGAGAAGAGATTTCCTTCTGGTCTGTGCCCCAGCAGAGAGGGCATCAGCTGGGTTGGTGGAGACCTGATTTCTGCTTGGTTCAAAGCAAGGATTTGATTCACTATCTCTTGACTCACAGAGCAGTTTTCTGACCATAAAGTACTAGTGTCACCGTCTGTGAATAAGCAGCTTTTTAGAAAAGTGGGACAGCTTCAACAGCCCAAAATGTCCTGTACCTCTGGGGTGAAGGTGCTGTGTTACAGATCCCTGTTTAGCATCAGGCAGAGAGAAAATCCCAGATGAGTGTCCTACCCAAGGAACAGTGCAATGCACAAATAGCATGGCAACTGCTGCAGCTTTAGTGTAGCTACTGCCCTCTTTAAAATCAGCTTTTACAACCTGAAGCAATGTTCTTCTTTTGAACTGCTAAAGGCTCCAGCAAAGCTTGGTTGGGGTCAACAGAAGTGCATGGACTGGGACACATGCAGTTTGAGGACAGAATTTGAGCACTTATCTCAAGATAAGTTTTATAAGTTTCTTAGGCTGATATACAAGAGTGCAGTGGAAGGTCACTAAGATAGTTGGGGTGCTGAAGCATATGGCATACTAGGAAAGGCTAAGGTAAATGGGTTTTTTAAGCCTTGAGAATAAAAGGCTGAGGGGGAATCACATTGCATTCTTCTGCTGCTTAAAGGGAGGTTACGGAGACCATTGTTCCGTCTCTTCTCAGGGGTGAACAGTGAAAATGCATGAGGCAATGGATACAAGTTGCAACAAGGAAAATCCTAATTGGGTATAAGAAAAAAAGTCTTCCCAGTGAGAGTGATGCAGCCCTAGGATGGTGGTCCACAGTGCTGGGGGAATCTCCACCCCAAAGATTTTCAAAACTCATTTGGACATGGCCTTGCAGTTAGCCCTGCTTAGAGCAGGAGGTGAAACTAGACACCTCCAGGTGTTCCTTTTAACTTAACATTTTCCACAACTCCATGATTTGTTTCTTCCTAATATCATGTCAGTGTTATCTGATGTGTCTGGGCTCATGTTTCCATGGCCTTTGCAGAGATGTGCCTTGCAAGACACTGTTTCTTCATGCACTGCTTCACTCAGGCATGGTCTCTGTTTCTGTTAGATGGTAACAAAAATGGTAATTTACAGCCCTGTCTCCTCCTTTCCCTCCAACTCTCCCAACTTAGTGAGAATTTACTGCTAGGTTTTTGCTGTAGGCAAGTGTAATGCCTTTCTCTCAGTAGTCTGATGCTCCACTGAGCGGACATTCAACAGGACACATAAAGGTGGGTATTTCATTAGGTGTTTGTTGGAGCAACTCACTGGCTTGTTCTAAATAGGTTCCTATTCTGTTCTTATCACCACAGCATCTGAGCTCCTTCCCGTGGCACGTTAGACAGTGTGACTAATATCTGTTGCATACTGTTTGTTCTGTCACCTTTTCCCAGAGGGAGGAGAGTGTGAAGCATTAAGTTTTGCTGGCCTAATTTTATCTTGTGCATTGCTTTAACTTGTTTGGGGTTAGTTTGCATATCTCTACAATGATTGCTGTGTGTTTGCACAGAGGAAGCAGGCAAAAGAAAGATACTGTGTACTTCAAGGAGAGGTAGTGAGGTTTTCATTAACTCTCTGTTACTTCTTCTTTAGACTTAATGCCATACTGGCTTCCAGGAAAGTTCTAACTCTCTTAGAGATGAGCTTTGTCTGTAACTTATGTCAGAGGCACAGAATACTTCCTATGCTTTACCCCATGTGTGAAAAGGTCCAATATTATGAAGACCATTTCTTAGGACAAGTCACCACAGCAAGTACTGTCCATAGCAGTGAGCTCCATTTAGCCCAGAAGAACTCAGTACAGGTTGTGAAGCTATGACCTAGTCCTACCCATGGCCTACCACACTGTGCACTTCATAGATTTGATCTTTGCCCTCATTCAAATGGTAGTTGGATTTTAGCTGAAGTGTTTTCCCTTATTTTGGCTCTTCACAGATCATCCTGAGGAACCTGACTAATCAAGAGGTGGCCACATTTACCTATGATGAATGGCTGTCAAAGCTGAAAAATGCCAAGGGAAGTCTTGTGTGTGAGATGCCAGCTGTGATAAATGATGAGCAGATGATGGAGGACACAACATACACTCTTCAGGTTAAAACCAGTGATGTTGGAGGCAAGTCCATGGTGGATATTTTATGACTTTTCGAGTATGAAGTTTGATTTTTAGCAATGGAAAGCATCTCCTGCTTAATTTGAAATTATGTTATAAAAAACCATAATTTAGCCCTACTATGCTGGAACACCTCCATTTTGGATGGATGTTCATCATGACTGTTATGCTGAGCACTGGGCATAAAATATTTAGACACAAAGCCTAAATTTGACTGCTCACTTCTTCCTCTGAAGACACCTTTACAGAAGCTATTATCAGCTATTGCAATGGTCAGGAGCCCCCTTTTTCTTTTTGCTCAGGTAGGATGGTAAAAAAGGCTACAGTCAAATCTGGTGGGCTCTAGGTTTTCAGTCAGCACTATCTACTTTGGCCAAAGAGAGGAGCAGTAATTCACCTTCCTTTTCAAAGTGTTTTGAGACCATTTATTTCATGCCATGAAAAACCATCCCTAAATGCACAACAGATAGAAGAGGTAGAACAGCATATAAAGAAAGCTGCAGAGCTTCAAGAGCCAAGAAATGGGATTTCTATGTCACTTCCTGGGATCACTGCTGCTTTTCATGAGAACTTCTGTCAGGCTGCTGAATGAAAGCTGCAACTACATACAAGCTGCCTTATGCCAAAATGGGGCAAGTTAGACATTATCTTGCAGACACCTTGTTTGAAAGGTTGACCCTCAAAGGGAATTCTGCCACACAAGTGCACATAATCACCTCTTGATCTCTACCTTTTTTCTTTTTTTTTTTTTTTCCTGGATTTACCAGTGGTAATTTATGCAGCTTAAGAGGTTTGATCTGAGAATATCAAAATTCCCCTGGCAGAGTGTCTTTGTGCCTCCTCACCATTTTTTATCTGTCTGCTCTGCCTGCTGCTTGTCTCGAGAACATGTAGTGAAATACGAAAAACAAAAGAGAGAAGATTTGTTTATGTATCTGACAATCCATCTAGTATAATGGTAGATCTTTCTGTGACCTTTTTGTGAAATCCAGCCCTAACTCACAAAGGCAATGGAAATAGAAACGAGAGGAGAATAAGAGACGACAGCAACAGCAGACAGATCTGCCCTTCCCATTGAATGAAGGATGATGGGTATTAATGATGAAACATTTTATTTCATTATGAACAGCGACAACCAGTAGGGAAGAGCAGATTACAGAGAGGTTTCAGAGAGTCTGTTTATGATTACATCACATGCCGCACTGACATAATGCTGAACTTTATCCAGCTTATCTAAAGAGGGTACAAGTCATGAACCATCTCCCCTCTTTGATCATTATGTATTCCACAATTACTCCTGGTTGGACCAATTCAGGAAGCAAGACATTTTATTCTTGACAGTTTAGACATGTTATATCATCTCCTGCCACACTGACATTGTCTAGGGACAGCAATGCTCCACAATGAATAGAATCAGATGTGTTTATTTCTAGGTAAAAAGTTTTTCTCCACAACAGCTTTCAATTTTCCTGTGCATCAGAGGCACTGAGGAAAAGAGAAAATGAAAAAAAAAAAGAAAATTAATCTCTCCTATTTGTCACTGTCCAAAAAATTCTACCTCTGGTCTTAGTTCCTTCTAGTCTAGACTGTCTCTCACCAATTCATCTGGGAGAGGAGTCTTAATCAGTGGTCTGGATCATTCTCTGGAGGGTCTCTGTCACTCTCTCTTCATCAGATTCAGATAGAGCCAGCACAGTTAAGTTAGGCTAGATGGCTAAAGTTAGGGAAAATTAATCCCACAAAAAATGTCCTGCAGAAAACTAGAAAGCGTCAGCCATTTCTTTCCCACCATAAATACGCATTTAACAACAGTCCTGTTTTTCCTCAAAGAAACCTTTGAAGTTACGGTTTGGCTTTCCAGAAGTCATTCACCTTGGATGATCATGTAACATGCAGAGGTTGAATTGGGGAAAGACACCTCTCTTTCAAAGGTCAAATCCATAGGCCACCAGAAGGACCTCAGACAGCAGCTCTCAGATTACACACAGACAAGGGGAAAAGGTTGTTACGGCAGACACAGCCCTAGTCAATGGGGAATATTTGGTAAAAACAAGATTTTGTTTTACTTTTGATCGTATAAGAAAGTACTCACAATCTTATTTTCTTCAGGGCATGACCCACAGACAGAGCTGCAAAAGAGCCAGACCATCTGATGGCTCTTTCTGTGGCACAAAAATGTCCTCGCCTGTTAATTTTGATTTATGCAGACTTTCTGTATTCTATGTGCAGGCACCATGTACATGGTAATGCAATAAAGATGGAGAAAGAATAAATACTGCTTTCTCATTTTCTAAGCATTAACGAAGCAGAAGGTTTTTATCTCTGCTGTTATAAGATTAATTAGTATGTTGTCAGCTCAGCTACAGCCTACAAATTACATAATTTAAGACAGTTTGTGTCAGTTCCTAGTGCCTTATCCAAGTCTCTAAGTCAAAAGAAGGACATTCTTTGGCCTCAGAAGGCTGTGACTCAAGCACACAGTTTGTTTAAAAATGATGCAGCTGTTCAATAAGAATCATAAAATCATACACTTTGGTTGGAAAGAGCCTCTGGAGATTATTTCATCTATCTTCCTGCTCAAAGGACTATTGGCAACACTAGGTTAGATCAGCCAAGGCTCTGCCCAGCCAAGTGTTTGACACTTCCAGGAATGGTGATGCCACCACCACCTGATCCAGTCCTATATAATTTTCCTAAGAAATATTTTTTTTCCTGATGCCCAACCTGAACCTTCCCAGCAATTTGGGGCTGTGGCTCCTTGGGGTATGGTCTGACATCTCCACAGCACATGACCTTGTCATCGTCATCCCTTTCCCTCCATGTGATCACAGGGGCCCTTGTTCACCCGCCCCAGGTCATCTCCCTTGGCCTTTCCTCACGGTCGTGTGCCCCAGCTCCTGTCCATCTTGGCGACCATCTGCTGAGCCCTCCTCAGTGTCTCGACATGACCCAGAGTTTCAAACTGGCAGCATGGCCTCAGTGTGGGCTTCTCAGTGCTGAGCAAAGGAGATAAGATCCTCTCTTCGGCTTCTGGCCATGCATCTCCTGATGTAGCCCAATATGCAGTTTGTCTTGAACACTGAGAACTTGCTGTTAGCTCGGATTTAGCCTGAATGTGAATGTTACTGCTATAACCTCTGGGTCTTCTTCAACTCCCCAGCATGTACATGTGCAGGGTTTATTACACCACAGATGCAGAACTTTGCATTTCTCCTTGCTGAACTTCATGGGATTTCTGCTTGCCCAGATCTTGAGTTCTCAAGGTCCATCTGGCTTGGAATTTTGCCATTTGGAATGTCAGTCACTCCCCCAGATTTAATGTAATCTGGAAATCTGAAATCTCTGTCATCATTTAGGGTGTTGATGATGTGGTTGAGTGCTGCAGACCCCAGTATTGACCCATGAGCTATTGCACTCATTGCCAGTTAAGGTTTGTGCAACCATAGTACCTTCATCTCTTCATTTATCAAATTTGTTATTGTTCCTAAATGTGCCTGACAGTTTCCTGGAATTAAAAACAACAATAAAAGAAAAAATCAGAGAGAGATCCAAATAGGTGAAATGTACATTGATTCAGCAATTTCTGTTCTTTTCTTTCCTATCTCCTGCTAATTGCTTGTGAGTGAAATGTCACGGCATGAGGCTTCTTCCTGCAGGGAAGGTTTTGCTAAGAAACAGTTGGTTCTGTGCTTTTTGAGACCTTGAATTAATTGGGAGCCTGCTCCTTGTAAGGAAATGGACTTTAGTTTGCTTTATTCCTCACCTCAGCAAGCTTTAGGGTCATAAAAGGTACTGCCAGATAAACTGCCTGAATCCATGATGCTTTCTCTTCCTTCTTAAGTCCTTCCCAGGGAACTGCTGAAAATTAGCCCCAGTTTAACCTAGGCAATTTTTCACGTGGAAACCAAATGTTGCTTTGCCTTTTCGCTGTATTATTCTTTTTCTCCTTTTTTTTCCCTTCTTCTAATATTTTTTCAGTCCTTCTATAAGGAGAGTTGTGATTTCTTCCTAACTTCTGTATTCCAATAATTCTCCCGAAGAAGTGGTAGCTTTCTCAAAAAGTTTTCAGTCCCCCCAACCTTGTCTCTGCATTGTGTTGTGAATGGAGCTGTGGGAAATACTGTCCGTATGGTTCAAAGTGGATTTACAATTCTCTTGTGTAAGAAGTGGCTTGGCAGGCAGTTACAGTTTTCAAAGCTGGGCTATCTAACTGAGGGCAGCAGATGTTGAGTTTCTTTGTAAGACAGATTTGGGTTTGATGATCTCATTTATATTTTCAAAAATTCAAGGGCTTTAGTTCTGACACAGCAATGAATGTCTGCCCACACGGAATCTAATTTCTTTCTATGAATCTGCTTTTTTATTACAGCATAGAAAATAAAAAGCAATAATTTTGGGTCAAATTATAAATAGTTCCAGGTAAAATCATTGTAGCACCTTCAGCTAAAATGTTCGTATGATCACTGCAGGTGATGTTTTTAGCCTTGAACTCACCAAAAGTCAGAAAAATATGGGCAATCATGGGCATATGAAATTCAATGTCAGGTAATAAAGATCATCTTAGAAATTATTCTTTTCCTAACATATACAGAAGAGGTGCGAGTCAGAGGGGAAAAGTGTTGTATAAGAAACTGGGACTTTTTCCATTAATGCAATGTGGACTATATTTTGAGAAACAGGAGTATACAAAGACTTATGGGAGAGGAAAATGGGCCACAAGATGCCATAGTGGTCTGGCTGATGATCAGCACTTTTCTTTCAAATACCCATGCCATACAACACAGGGAGAGCAGCATGAGACAGACCCCAGCTGAAGTGTCCTGGGTCAGCTTGGAGGAGGTTGTGGGACTGCAGAAGGGGACCACAGTGTGGAAAAAGGACTGTGGCCCAGCAGGAAGCTCAGGACAATGTGTGCTAATACTTTGACTGTAGCTAGAAAAGTTAAAATATGTTCTTTAATGCTCTCCCATAGATTGCTGGATGTTGTAAGTCACTTTGCTTCCCAAACCACCTTGGAAAAATGGGAGTCACGACACTGACATCTCCTGCAAAGCAGCATGATGCACAATGCTCCATCCAGAGCATGCTGCACTCCTGCTTCCTTTTAGTACTGCTATCATCATGGTCACCATACCTTGAATGCAAGGGTGAAGTGTTCCGGCTGCATCTGGAAGGGCTGGTTTGTTACCATGGGGTGTCCTCCTTGCATGATCCTGCACAAATTCACTAAAATTTGTTGGCTGTCCCAGAGAAACCTGATCATCACTTCAGCCTCTTCCAGCCTGCCTTTGCTGCCTTCGTTTCCATGCAATTGGAGGCTGGGTGTCAGCCCTACACAGCAGGCTAGCTCATGATGATGTGCCTTGCTCTCTCCTTCCAGGAGCAGGCACCGATGCCAATGTGTCATTGATCCTGTTCGGGGAAAACGGGGACAGCGGGACCCTGGCTTTGAAGGAATCCAACAAGTCTAACAAGTTTGAGAGGAACCAGATGGACGAATTCAACTTCTCAGACATGCTGAGCCTGGGAGATCTCTGCAAAGTGCGGATCTGGCACGACAACAAAGGTGAGAGCAGTGATTTTGTGGGGTGGGAGAGGTCAGGTCAATGGTTTCACTGGAGGAAACACATCCTCCTCCGTGGACATGGGGCAGGCTGAGGGCACTGTTCCCAGCTCTGCTGCAGGCTGGGTAATCTCAGGGACTTTACCTGGATTCTGTGTCCCAGCATGACTGTCTAGACACACCCCCTTCAGGCAGGAGACAGTCTCCCTGCATGCTGGTGTAGTATCTGCTCTAATGGGTCCCCAGCTTCAGTCAGAGCTTACAGCCACCGCTGCATCACAGATAATGACAGCTCCTCCAAAGCAAAGCCATCCAGCCTGTTATCCCAACACACCAGCTCTATTAATGCAATACCTTTTTCATAGGCTAGTATTGCACTTTCCTAGCAATTTAATGCTGTCAGTCTCACATCGACACATGGGGTAATGCAGCCTGGCATAACACAGTGAGCTTTAGGAGACAGAAATAAAGATCTGTGTCTGTCTTTATTAAAATAACTACATCAGACAGTGAGTGTGCAGTGCCCTGCTGAGAGAGATTTTGACATTTCCCTGCTGCTGGACACCTGAACTAGTTTCACAAACAGCAGGATGGCACTGTCATAGTCATTTGTGTTGTTATTCAGGTACCAAGCAGCACCTTGTAACAAATGCATCATTCACACTGCTGTGATGACATCTCATCCCATCCCATCTTCATCTAAGAGAGATCACAGAATCACAGAATGGTAGGGGTTGGAAGGGCCCTCTGGAGCTCCCCCCGTCCAGCCCCTGCGTGAGCAGCACACCCAGAGCAGGGGCACAGGACCGCGTCCAGGCGGGGTGGGAATGGCTCCAGGGAAGGAGACTCCACAGCCTCTCTGGGCAGCCTGGGCCGCTGCTCGGGCACCCGCACAGCAAAGGGGTTTTGCCTCAGATTTCAGTGGAACTTCCCGTGTTCCAGCTTGTGCCCGTTGCCCCTTGTCCTGTCGTTGGGCACCGATGAGAAGAGCCCAGTCCCATCCTCCTGACACCCACCCTTCAGATATTTATAAACATTGATAATATCCCCCCTCGGTCTTCTCTTCTCCAGGCTGAAGATGATTGTGCATTAACAATGGCTTGCTTGCTAATGGCAAGCCCTTGCTGCAGCCCAAAGGTGAAGCTTGATTCCCATAGACCCACCTGGGTGGGTATTAACAAGGCTGTTTGGGCAGTAGTATTTGTTGAATTCCTGAGAGGAATAGCAGCAGGACTACCCAGTTGTTACCTTTTTGTACCGACGCAGCTGGTTAATAGCTGGGCTGGGTTTATATGTCACTATGGGCTTGTCCTGGCCATCATCTTGACTCCAAGTTGTGGCAGCTGGGGAAGGCTGCATCACATGCAATATTAATTAAAAAATGCTACTTCTGGATCAGACTCTCCAACTGTAAGTTTGCCTCTGTATTGTTATTAAAAATATATATATATATCTTTTGTGAAATATGGGAAATACAACCATACACCTAATCTGGCTTGATGATCATTTATTCCCAGCCACTCCAAGTTCAGACTCACAGACACTCATTTATCAGTCCCACAACACAGGGCAATTTAGTTGTTTAAGCGCTATAAAATCATGTTATATAGCTGGTGTTGAATGCAGTAAGGGAGATCATTTTACCTTATTTTTGTTGCCAAAACAGTTATTCCTTGTGTCTGTGATTTAGACGCTGAAAGAGAAAGGGCTATCAAAATACCCACTGGAATTTTAGCTCTGCAAACAGGCATCTCTGCAGTTGCAAGAGTGGTTTGAATGTCCTTTGGAGAGCAGCAAGGAATCAACATGGACTTGCAGATTCGTTTTCAAATATAGTACCCGCTAAAATGTCTACAAAGAGACCATTTTCCTCAAGAGGCTTTGTGGCTCCCTGGTGATTGGTTATGCTAACAGAATGAAATGCACCCACCAGATCAGAGCTGATCCTTAGGGCTCAGGCACACAAACAGGCTGGGATGTAGGAAGATAAGAACTGGGTCAGACTGAGGGTCTGTCAATCCCAGCAGCTGTTTCCATTAGCAGCATCATTAGGTGCTTAAGGAAGAGAAGGAACTGAGCAAGTGTGTGTGATCCTTCCCCAGTCTTCTGCATCCTACTATGCATAGCTCAGGGCATCTCCTGAACTGGGTATCATTTTTGTCCATTATGTATCTTTCAGTGAATTTTCTCGTTCAAGTGCTTGTCCAGACTCCCCAGGAGACATTTAGCACACATGGCATCCCATGGAAATGAGACACATGGGTCTGCTCTCTGCTGTGTGACAAGCAAATCCTGTTAATCTAGGCAGTTTTGCTGCCTTTTCCTTCTTGCCTTTTCCTTCTTGATCATGGTTCACCTTCTCCCTGCCACTGTTGATGCTGTTGATAGAGGCTGGGGAGTTACCACATTGCAGCTGAGCTATGGTAATTGCTATCTGCATGCTCTTGGTTAGTGGCAAAGTGAAGTAACAGAGTTTAGCCTCAGGCTAAGCAGTAAATAGGCTCAATTAGTTTAAATTTGCTGTGGGCTAAGAGCATGTACCCAAATAGCCACCACAAGTCAGCTAAAATTGTAAACCATGTGTCCAGAACCTGAAAAATACTTTGTATTTATTAATATAGATACACATTGCAACTCATATTCTCTTCCCTATTTCCTTCTTATCACTGGCTTCTATTTATAAATAATAGTTAACAGGGATTTTACCAGACCTAGCTGACTGCAGGGTTAAGCCTTGGACAGATAACTTGCTCAGGTCTTGTTCCGCAAAAATGTGCTTGTTTTTCCCCCCAGAAGGAAGGACAACTGTAGTCTAAATCATAACATATGTTGTCTTCATTGTTCTTGCATTAGTCATGTGAAAGGCATATCCTATCTAAAACTTCACACAATGCAGCATGACAGTTTGTTGGGTGGGTAGAGTATTTATTACTGCTGGGATCTCAGGCTATAGCTATCCTTTGCATATATGCCTGCTCTCTATTTTGTATAAATTGGCTGTGCCGCTGGTTAGAAATTCCTGGCTCTGTTTTTTGGAAAGGATTAGTGGGGTCAGGGGTTGAGGGTCATGTATGTTTTTTTGTCAGGTGCTTGGGGAACTTCGGTTATTAAACAAAAATGTGCTTGTATTTACCATTACTTTGAGGCATCAGATGTTGATCATTCTTTCCTCATTCTTGTTTGTTTGGTTTTTTTTTTCTTTTTTGGACTAAACAGTTCTTTGCCAATGGTCTGTGGAAGGCTCAGCCTCACACTGACCTACCCCATCACTCCTTACATGCGGAATATTTGGAACATGGATGATGTTCTTTTCCTAATTTTCTTAATAATCAGCCTCAACGACAGCATCAGCCTGTTTTGATTCACATTAGTGCCTTTAGCACCTATGGGCTAGTTAAAGGAACTACTATCACAAGGCTTCTTTTTCTTTCAAACATCACCTGGTCCCAGCAAGAAGTCAACCAACCTTCCCCCATTTCAGAATAAAAAACATTTAAATGGCTTTCCCAAGGTAGTTACTTTGCCATGAAGTCCAGCTGAGCATCTTTTTCCATCAGCAAAGTTTTGCTGCAGTGGTTTTGCTCTCAGTATACATCCCATTTTGTTTATCCTTTCACTGAAATTTGACTGCAGTGGGGTGTTCAGAGTTGAAGAGGCAGTAATTGGAATGGCAAAGACTGTCAGAAGGTCTCTAAATTGCAAACACTGCATTTGCCTCCTATGGAAAAGCGTGTCAGTTTTATGGTCCCACTTTAATGTTTTAAATGCCATTTTCCCCACAAAAACTGCTGAGTGGCATCTCTGTATGAGATATAAAGGAGGAATGAAGCCTCTATTTAATTCCTCTGACTTCAGTAAAATTGTTTAGGGAGGAAATCGGTGTTCATTTGAAAACAAGCAGTTTAGAGACTTCACAACTGTAATTTCAAGGAACTTGTTCCTGATTTTTACATGTTTAGAGCTCACCAGCAAGAGTCTGGTAACAATGAATTGTTATGAATGAAATTTAGTTTTAAGTTTTGCTCCATGTCTTTTTATCTTGCCCCTGTTTACTTTCAGATACTGATGTTTGACCTAATATATTTAGACTCCCTGAACAAATTTAATCGTTTCCAGACTCCCCATCTCCTGATCTCAGATAGGCACTATGTATTTTCTCATATCTCAGTTCATTTACTTCTACATTTATGCAAGATCAGTATCGGTAGGTCTGTAGAAATGCTGGCTTTCTAAATATAGGCCTCAATTTTTTCTCTAATTTCAGGACTAAATCACAATGGCTTAAAGTTTCTCAGTATCTCAGTAATGGAATTATTTACCTAGAAGAAGCTTTTTTCCCCGCCTTTTTTTTTGTTGTTGTCTTTTTTCTCTTTTCAGCAAGGAGATATGGGTAATCTAGATTTAGGTCCCTCATCTGTCCGAGTAGATTTGAACCCAGATGGTAAGCAGTCTTTCTAAAGCCATTAATTTTGGGTTCTTGATTATCTCAGTTGCCATAAGCCAAGGGGAGCCGGGAAGAGTCTAATTATGGATAAACCAGACTTCTCTGTGTTATTATAGGAGCAAAGGCAGAAGTAAATAATGGGGTTACACAGCCCAGCTTCTTCTTAGCCTCAACAGGGCCCTTCTGTCAATTACACCAACCACAATAAAATTGTCTAATTGAGTTTCAAGTAGCCTAACTGCCCCAAAGACTCCTTTTGGGTGCCTCTTTCAAAAGATAAAAGTATCTTATTCCCCTTTCTTGATCTGGACCCAACGCAAAAACATTAATATGCCCTTTTTGTTCCTTTTCTTTCTCTGAAGGAAATACCTTTTTAAGGACCAGTATCTTGGATCAGATCTTAAATTGCCCAGGCCTTGAATATGGAGCACACATCTTTTCCAGAGATACATTTCTGCAATTCATGGACAAGATTCCAAGCCTTTGGGGCACTTGTAGGCCATAAATTTTTAAAAGAAACCTAAAGATCTGCCTTTTTAGCCTTTTGTAAGGATTTTGTCATCTATCAGACCTGAGAAGGGCTTTTCTAAGTCCTCTTCTCAGCACTTGACTGTTGCCTCATAAACTCTGTTGATCCATAGGGCAGATTAGTTGAATAGTTTCTGCTTTAAATAAAGAGTGGGAGGAAGAGAAACTGATGTGTAAAACTGCCCAAAGAGAGGAGACTCCATCACACCCTCCTGTTTTGTTGGTGGCTCAGTACAGAGAAGGGCAACGTCAACTCCTGCATCTTTATGGGTGGACTGAAATCAACACCTTAGACAAGGCACAAATAGGCATGCCAGCTGCAGACCTGTGTAGCACACCAGCAACCATGCTGTGGCTGCTTAGTCCTTCAGATTGCCCAAATCTGGATTCAGCACCTTGGGAGACCCCAGCACTGACTCACAGAGCCCTCCTCACCTGACATACACCTTCCTCTCTCTTCAGTGGTAGGTTTTTCCTTATGCTCAACAGTCCTATCACAAAGATGTGCTACAGGCATTACAATGCAAGCAGAAGACACTGCAAAGATCTCACAGTCTAGAGCTGATATAAAGTAGAAAAAATATGATATAAGCAAATAAAACAGCAGACTTGGTGAGAAGAGTTCAGTGTTCTGGTGACTGGTGAAGATATCAGTGTTGACCTTGTGCAGTCATTCACTTATTCCCAATCTCCTGTAACTGCAGAATCTTTTGCTACAGAGTGGAAAGAGCCCAAAAGTCCAGATATAGCTGTAGTATTATCAATTCTGTAAAAGCTTTCCTTTCTACGGGCCTCTTTTGCACCCTTGTTAAATGCTTTTGCATCAAGTATGCCTCAATAAAACAAAAAATATGCTTCAATTGCAAGAACATCATCCAAGAAACTGTTATATCTTCACTCTGAGCTGTTAAGTGGTTTTGCACAGGAGCAGTTTATCTGTAAGATGCGGGGCAGTGGGGGGGAAGTTTCTGAGAATAATTTATGGGTGGTTTTGACCAGAATCAAATCCTGGACTGAACAAGTTGCATAGACAACAGAGGAGGAGGGGCAGGGGACCTATTTTCTAAAATTGTACCAAGCGTTAAGCTTTTGCTTTGTCAAGGGTTGTGAGAGGTTTTGCATTGCCTGTCTGCTCTGATGAGAAATGTTGTGGTGTGAACTAACATGATCCTAAAGGAGAGATATACAAAATGGATCTATTTTTATTCTGCCACTAGCTTTCTGAATGACCTTGCGTAAATCACATCCCCATACCTTATTTTCAATTATGTAAATTAGGGATAAAAATTATTCACCTTCTTAAAGTGTTTTGAGATGTACTGATGCAAATCTAGATGCTATGATTTTAACACCTCACAATTAACACTCCATTTCTAGCGATCTGATGCTGCTATCAGAACTCTCACCACTTTCTGGGTGATATCTTATGTGGTGGCGTTTAGGGATGGATGGTCATCTAACCAGGCAGGGGATAAATAATGTCAGAAGACACAAGGCTGATGAACTGTCGTTGCAATGGTCATTACTTTATGTTTCAGAAAATGTGAAAAGAAAAAAAAATGCAATTAGGAATCTGAGCAGCACTGGTTGATGGTTGTGAATGGCTGGGCAGCAGCAGTTCTTCAGTGGCCCCTGAGCAGTCAGTGTCCTGAGTAGAATTTTTCTCTTACTCCCATGGGAACAAAAGCACCAGTAATTACAACTATTATACTTGACTGGGCATCAGCTGCTTTCAAAACCAAACCAAAGAAGATCTGCTACAGATAGACAAGGGATAGAGAGGAAAATCAATTAATATGGCTGCAACGAGTGGAGACAGTTTAACTTGCATGGACGTGTGTGCATCCAAGCCTAAATGTGGTTCTGCCAGCACAGATTTAATCCCCCCCAGCTCTCACTTTGCAAGAAATAGTTAATATTCACTAAAGCAAGCTCAGGGACTAGGTGCCTGGTGAGTGGTGAACCCACCAGACTTGATTAATTCTCAATCTTTTTCTCCCATCCTGCCATGTTTCTGCATGTGTCAGAACAGCTTAATATTTCAGGAGTTAATATAGGCTGGGGCAAGTGGTGACTGTTCCCAAGAGGGGCTAAGGAAACTTCTGGTGCTGCAAGTTGGGGTTTCAGTTAAATGAAGTGGTAACTTCATTATCTGTGTTACACCTACTACCTCTAAAGTCAGACTCAATTGCGCCAATCACTGCAGAAATGCAGAACAAGGAGCTTACAATCCAGCCCGCCTGCCCAACATCAGGAAAGCACAGACTTTTACCATCACCTGGGAAAAAGGGCAAAATGTTCCTGTGAAGACCTTGCAGATGTACAGAGGGTCCTTGCCCAACATCACACAGTTGTCAGCTTGGGCCCTTTTGGAAAGGAGGATAAATGGGATAAATAACTCCTCTTTTGGATAAGGACACTTGGGTAAGAGAATACATTTCCCTACATGACACTAAATTATACAACTGCCAGAGTCAAGCAAGCAAAGTGTTTCTGTTTTCCCCAAAGCTCTTCTCCTTTAATTACATTTGAAATGTTTTTCGTGTCATTGAAAATGTCATTTCCAACTGCGGACAATTAAGGAGCCTAGGTGGCACAGCCATGGGTTTTATTAGGGCATGTTTGCTGCTGGGGATTTTGATGGCAGCAAAACAGGCCTGGAGTGAAGTTCCTTTTGTTACAAACATTAAACACTTGTTATGGTGATAGGGGATCTTCCACAAAGGCACAGTGGTGCCCAAACTATTTTAAAGACAGACCTGCGTAGTCAAGCAGGAACTGATCAAATATGTGCTATTTCTTCCCTTCTGCCCCAAAACAGTAATAGAGACAAATGAAGTGGTGCTGATTTGCACTGGGGTCACTGCAGAAAAGCCCACAATGCTCTCAGAGGCATTCATGCAGTTGATTCATTCCTGAGCCCTTGTTTTCCTGGTGCTGTTGGTCAGGGTGCCAAAGGAGTACAAACAGATCTGTTCTGCCTCTTCTGCAAGCACTGGAAGTTGAGTGATGGAGCAGCTGTGGTTTTCACGGTAGAACAGGATCCACCATCCAACAGTGTCCAGGGAAAAGGCTGATGAGGCATGGCTGCAGAAATCCTCCAGTTTCTCCTGCACAGCTAGGCTGTGCAAGCCATGGACATAACCTAGGAAAATCCTTCCACCCTGCTACATCCACACCACTTTTCTGGCTCCTCTTCCTCAGTCCCTCACTGATGCCCTCTCCATAAACCAGCTGGTGCTGAGGATTTGATGCCTCCGAGGTTACACCCATGATTGGGACATAGAATCATAGAACGATAGAATGGTTTGGGTTGGAAGGGACCTTTAGAGGCCATCTAGTCCAACCCCCTGCAGTGAGCAGGGACATCCCCAACTAGAGCAGGTTGCTCAGAGCCCTGTCCAGCCTGACCTTGAGTGTTTCCAGGGATGGGGCATCGACCACCTCTCTGGGCAACCTGGGCCAGGGTCTCACCACCCTCACTGTAAAACATTTCTTCCTTATATCCAGTCTGAATCTACCTTCCTTTAGTTTAAAACCGTTACCCCTTGTCCTGTCACAACAGCCCTTGCTAAAGAGATCATCCCCATCTCTCCTATAGTCCCCCTTTAAGCACGGGAAGGCCGCAATAAGGTCTCCCCGCAGCCTTCTTTTCCCCAGGCTGAACACCCCCAGCTCTCTCAGCCTGTCTCCAGAGCAGAGGTGCTCCAGCCCCTGATCACCTCCGTGGCCTCCTCTGGCCTCGCTCCAGCAGGTCCATGTCCTGTCTGTGCTGGGGGCTCCAGAGCTGGACGCGGCGCTGCAGGGGGGTCTCACCAGAGCAGCTGGCCATGCTGCTTTTGATGCAGCCCAGGATACGGTTCCCTTCCCTGTTGTTTCTCAAGTGCTGTAATCTCTCTGAGCCCATTGCTCTGCAAAAGCCACACAGAAGCAGAAGGTAGACACAGGGTAATATCCTGAAAGCAAGATTTCATGACCTGAAAAGTGGTTCTGCAAACACTGTTTCTTCTCCTTAACACTGTTGTGCCCCCAGCACGCTGAGCCAGCTCAGCGGAGGGCAAGTCTCACATTTAGACTCTGTGCATAACTGGACTTTCTGTTTTTTTCTCTATCAATACAAAAAGAAATTAATTGTATCTTTTCCAAGTCTGAAACATGAGAAAACCGATTATTTTTCTGGTAAAGCAAATAATTTCTTCAACCCTGAATCAATCCTTTCATTTCTATATCAGCTTTTAAATGGGGTTTAATGCTGTGCAGTGAAACCCTTGAGGTGACAGCTCTCCTGGCACCAGGAGACATGGACAGAGTGGGAAGATGTGCTGCTCTGGACATAGCCAGTACAGCATTCAGCTGGGGTGAATTATTTCTCTTGAGAAATGAAAAGCACTATAGGATACTTTTACAGCTTCTAGGTCTCCTAATCTAATTTAAGTTGCTAAGCGTCAGGAAGGAAAACAGGAAAAGGAAAGACCAATTCTAGTGAGAGGGAAGAAATATATTTTTTCCTTAAAGTGAACAGGAGGATGCTTCGAGGCAGTAGTGCCATTTTTCTAAGAGTGACCAGCCAGCTCTTTGATTCGAGGTACCCTTGTGCTGTAAGGAATGCCCTGCTGGTATTTGCTTTTCAGTGTCAACCTCCTGACAGAGCCCAGAGCTTGCTCTTTAAATAGCACAGAGCTGATAAATGAATCTTTTGCAGGGAGCACCAGGAAAAGCTGCACTTTGTGCTTCCTTTGCCCTCAACTCCAACATGTGCTGGAGAATCAGCTCTGGCCCATCTCTCGCTGTGATAAAAGAGCAAGGTTTTGTTGCAGCTCTCCTGCTGAGCTGCTGCTGGGACCAGGCTGAAGAAGAGGGAGGAGGGTATGTGGATCTCATTCGGTCTCTCTCCTGATACCACTGCTTAGCACTGATCATGTCCCACTCACTCTGTTCATTGCTGGCAACAGGACTAAGATCATCAATTTATTCTATCCTGGTCTTTAGGCGTTGATCTCTTTTGCTGAAGGATGGGGTGTTTTCTTTCTTTCATCCTGTACTGTTTTAACTAAAGTTTTGATGGAAGCGGAGCAGCCTCCTGAATATGCTGCAGAGACGTTCATTGAACTTAAATGGAAATGAGCCTGTCAAAAAGATTAACAGCTGACACTGCCAACATGTTTAGAATAAATTTCCAAAGAGCCCCAAAGAGCAAGTTGCTCCAGTTAGAGCGCAGTGGGAGCCCTGGGAAACTTGTAAATCTGTCCAGAGGGCAGTAAACTGGTCAGGATCTGTGAGGGTATGGCATGCCAGCTGACCCCCAAAACCCCTTCACACCCTTGTTCTGCTGCTGGAGCCTGGAGGAAGTAATGAGTTTGGGTGGTGCATCCAGCTTCCCTGCCTGGGTGCTCCACCCATGGTATTTGTACAGGTCTTGTCATTGGCACGTGACATTGTCCTCCCAGTGCAAGAGACATGGGCTGGAGAGAGTCCAGTGAAGGGCCACAAAGATGATTGAGGAATTGGAGTGTCTGTTGTACGACAAGAGGCTAAGAGAGCTGGGATTGTTCAGCCTGGAGAAGATGAGGCTCAGGGGGATTTTATCAATATGTGAAAATATCTGATGGGGGAGAAAAGAAGACAGAGCCAAACTACTCAGCAGTGCCCAGTGACAGGGCAAGAGGCAACAGGCACAAATTGAAATACAGGAAATTTCAATTTAAACATAAGAAAAAAGCTTTCTTTTTCTTTGCACAGGTAAATAAACACTGGCACAGGTGGCCCAGAGAAGTTGCAGATGCAGCCCTGAGCAACATGCTTTAGCTGACCTTGCTCTAAGCAAGGGATTGGGCTAAATGTTCTCTGGAGGTCCCTCTCAGCCACAATGATTTTGCAGTTTTGTGCCCCCTAAATTTAAGGGGAAAGTAGTGTCTTTGTAGCTGGTGATTTCCTAGCTTGAAAGTATAAAACAGGAATGGCTGTGAGGTTGGTAGAGAACTGCTAACACATGATGTGGAGGGATTGCAGTCCACAGGAGCAGGGTGACTTGTTGACATAACTCAAAAAGGTGCCATCATTTTTTTTTCAGGGCTAAAGATATTTGCAGACTAAGGAAGTAGGCACATGGCAGTGAGTTCTTGGAAGAGCAAGAGCTGTTTAATGTCTCTGGGATGTAAATAATAAGTCATCAGAGATCTCTCATCATGAACATAACCTTTCGTTGTCTGACTAATAACAGGACTTGTAAGTAGACCTGTCAGAACCTCATGTCCCCCCAAGCTCAACAAGAGCTGCTTCTATTTCAACAAAGAAATCAGGAAAATGTTCCCAAATGCCCTTTTCTTCATTTTTAAGTTGCTTTTCCACTGAAGAAATAAAAGGAAGTAGAAAACTAAAAGGGAGCTATGACTCCTCAGAAGGCCCCAAGGCAAAAGTTAAGTGAAGGTGGTCCCTGCTGGAGCATCCATCACTTTAGTCTTTCCTGTGTTCATGGCCAGTCACAGCATTAGTGAATTCACCCTGGTTTCTCGACAGGATCACGATAGCATGGGTAATTTCCTTGCATATGCTAGCTGGCAGGGTCAAAGGAGCAATCTTCCTTCTGACCTTCAAATCCAGACATGAGGGGTTTGGAGGCCATAGGAAAGACACTGAAACCTACAGCTTGTGGCCAGCTAGCTCTCCCAAGACATGAAGGGATCCCCACAAAACATGCACACACTACTGTATCTTTTTTAGTAACTATGGACATGTGTGGTGAAGGGATGGGGGTTAGCTGGAACATGAATTTATGTCTTTCTTTTGGCTTTAAGGCTTCAAGTTTCCCTTAAAATGGAAGGAAAAATAAGCAGTGGTTTCTGTGACAGAAGCTGCTACATTAACTTTTGCCCTGGAACCATCTGATTTCCAGGAGATTTCATGCTTCTGCATCTGGCAAACAGTTCTGTAGGGCCCTAGTTTCCCTGGGGCTTTGTAAGGGTTTGTTGTCCCTAAGCCACAGCAGTGCTTCTTCCTGGGACAGTTCCTGTGTTGGTGTGTTGACAGTGAGCACGCTGGCCCCAGCTCTCCCTGCTCACTGCTGCTGCTACTGGTATTGCCGAAGCCCCATCTTGTGCAAAGTGCTGGGCAAGGACAAGAGATGGCCCCTTGCCCAGAGAGCTTGAAATCTAGCTTATCTGGGACCACGCTCCAACATCCTTATATCTAAATAAAAGCCTTTGAGTCCCTCAAAAGCATGGCCTGACTCTAGGAGGGGGGTCAGATTATGGTCTCAATCAGGTTGTCATGGCTTTTGATATCAGAACAATATCATGTTCACTGGTGACATTATCTGAAGAAAATATAGATCATTTCTAGGACCAGCAGAGTGCTCCTGAGGAGAGGTATCTCACTTCATTACCCAAGTTATGTGAAAATATAAAAATCTTTTTTATTTTGTTGTTTTACTAGGAATCGCACCAGGATGGCACTTGGAATATATTGACGTGAAGGACTCTGCCATGGACAAGACATTTCGCTTTCAGTGTGATCGCTGGCTGGCTAAAGGTGAAGATGATGGGCAGCTCATAAGGGAACTGGCTTGTGCCAATAATGACATCCTGGAACTGAAGGAACGGACCAGTAAGTTCAGTGCTGATTTGTGGCATTTGCTGAGGGACCTCAGAGGCCATAGGACCAAAACTCCTGCAAGCTGCTCCACTAAGGGTTCCCATGCGATAGGTGTTTGTATTTACAGGCTTTAAGGGTTGGATTATTTAAGGTACTCTTTAGTTCAAAAGTGCAATGCCGTGATAAGAAAGAAACAAATCAGGATTTATGAGGAAGAAAAAGATCTCATTTGGGGTTGAAACTTAAGAGGGGCCCATCTGCAGCAGTTCAATCCAGCAGTAAGCCATAAGGGCACATGGTTATGTCTCATTAGAAATAATGGGCTTGAGTCTTTGAGGTGGAAAATAAGTTCAAACCTTAAAGCTTTGTAAGTAACATTGCTCCAGCTTCCTCCTCAACATGTTCTGGGCTACTAGCTCAAGTATCCCTGCTGAACATGACAGCTGAGCTTAACACCTCATAGCTCTGGGTCTGCTCTGGGTAATTCCACTGAGTGCAAGGTAATTATGCTGGTGTCTAACGTGGTGAGCAAGCGAGTGAGCAAGAGTTATTTAACCACACTGATGTTATGCAAAGTGCATCTCAAGAACTTCTGCACTGCAGTGCTCTTTTTCAGAAGAGTCCTGGAGAGTCAATAATCACATTACTTCAGTGTGATTTCACTCTGCCCCTACAAAAAACCAGCCTTGTGATTGCCATTTTGGGTACTTACATGCCACCATGGCATCTGAGCACATCCTGTTGGGTACATGCATACCCTCACTGTCCCTGTTAAGAACAGTTGCACAAAAACTGTAGGATTTGGGCTGTGTTAAAAAGGGAGTGCTTAGCACAGCAGGGAGCTGGACACAGCTTGTTCAAGAGCAGCTTTGTCTACTTCTGCTAGCTGATCGAGCAGTACTCATATTTTTCATGTACTCTACACCAGCATGAAGTCCAAAGCACATAGAAATCAAAAGTCCCACTGATTTCAGTGTGATTCCATCCTTATTTTGCAAATGCTTTCTTGTGTGCTGTGAGAAATATTAGCAAAAGGGTTTTTAAGCAAAGTGACAGCCAAATGAAGAAATTTTTCTGGCCATCTGCTCTTCCTTTTCTGTTTAACGTGTGTGTTAATTATTCTTTAAAGCCTATGAGATCGTCACAGTAACAAGCGACAGAGAGGATGCAGAAACAAAGGAAAACATCTGGATCATCTTAGAAGGAAAGCTGGGCCGCTCGAAAGAATTTCTTATGGAAAACTCTTCCAAGAAAAGGAGATTTGAAAGGTAGTGGGGCTGGATGGTGGGCTAGAGGAACTCCCCACCAGCTGTGTGTCTTCCACAAATGCCACCTCTTCTCCAGGATGGTCTGCAGATTTGTGTTCGTTCCATGCTGTTTCTCATCCCCCTTCCAAAAAGCCTAATGGCTTCTCACCTGGAGTAAAAGGAAAATGTAAATTTAGTTTCCAATGGGCAGACACAGAACAGGTTTAAAAATTATTAGAAAAAGGCATTTTGTAAAAGGAAATGTAGATGATACATGTGCGCGTGTGTGTGTCCTTTTGTATTAGTACATACAAATGGGCTTCTGGCAAGCCCCAGGGGAGGCTGTGTGGTTTTGAGCTGGGAGGAGCAGAAGGAAGCTGGAGGTGTTTTTAGTTCCTTTTACAGCATCTCACTGGCAGTGGGAATCAGAGAGAAAGTAAAAATAGTTCAAGGCTAAATGTTGTCAGAGCCGCTCAGATTTGACTTTCCAGACAAATCTGGGGGATAAGGCTGAAAGATCACTGTCGCGTGAGGAAAGCTGAATATCAGCCTCATGTGCAGAGCTGGAGGCACATCTATGTAACGTGGGACAGATTCTTTTCCCCATGTGTGACCAAAGTGCTCCAGATGTGAGATGGGTTTTCTGCTTTGTTTAAGGCCACAGCATGCCCTTTGGAGACAGGAACCTCTTCAAAGCGATGGATGCTGCTGATGTTCAGTTTCTTTGCAGGGTGGAAAGGTTTTTCTTGTGAAATTACAGCTGATGTGGACTCTAGTATGAATGGCTGAGATTTCATGTGAAACTTGAAAGATTGGGAGGAGCTTCCTTCTGACCTTCAGCTGATGGTGTCTCCAGTGGAGTTGGGACACCACTTTCCAAAGCATTAGTCCATCCTTGGAGGCAGGTTGGAATAAGGACCAGTCCAAGGAGATAAACCTAACAGATACGCAGGTGACATGACAGGGAGATAGCCAAGGATTTGACAGAGACCGATTGTTTTTCTAAACTGTTTTCAAGTTGAGCTTCAGGAAGGGTGGCTAAACTAGCAAATTTAAAACAGCTATGGTGGGTAGATGTGTAACAGATACAGTATCTGTTGAGAATGAATGAATAAGTGCTGGAGGGGAAATTAGTCATTCTTTAGCTTTATCTGTAATGAGGCAAATTGATTTTGTGTGTGCAACAGCTCAAGTTTATCCTGGAAAGTCTTAGTGGCAACAATTTAAAGTGTCACCTCTAATCAGAGAAAATACTAAATTTAAATATGGAAATTATACTTTGTGTTGAATGATTGTAGGTTAAATCAAATGACTTTAAATGAAGGCCTATCTTCTATCTTCTGTAGCCATGTGCAAATTACTTAATGTCCGTATGAGACAAGGCACTGCCATCCGTCAAGATAATAACTGAAACTGCTCCCTGTTTCCTGTAGGGGAGCAACAGACACATTTCAGTTTTCTTCAAAGAACGTTGGTGATATTGCAGCCATCTGCGTTGGTCACTGCCCAAAAGATGGGAAGAAGTCATCTGCAAAAGCTGATGTCTTCTGGCATGTCCAAGAGATTATTGTGACAGAGATGGAGCTTTGCAACAAGTAAGTGCCTTCTCCTCTGCAAGGAGCCGCCCCAGGAGGGCATGGAGAAGCTGAGCAGCTCTGCATGCATCCTCCTGAAGCATTTCAGACTTAAGCAATAGCAGAAAGTCTTACTAAATCTTAATCCCTTTCTGAAAGCTAAGGACAAGCTGTTTGGTGTGACGGGTACAGAACGTCCTTGCCTGACTTGCCTGTGCAATTTCTGAGTTGCTAGAGAAGGCATTTGCATGTGCAGATAAGTTTATAAACAAGTTGGCTTGGGTGAGTCTCACAGCTATGACAAATTAATGCCTCAGCTTGTGGAAAATACCTAGACTGACTGAAATTTAAGGGGTTTGTATGATGCTCTGCACAGACTGGCCTTTAGGTAAGTCCTGTACAAAGAGCTCCTAGAAAAAAGTTGAGGGTAAGACAAAACCTGAGCATTTTGGACAAGGGATCCTTCTGGTATGGTCCAAAAGGCCCACTGGAAAGACTGCAGTCACACAGCTCAGCCACTCTGATTTGAATATGACTGAAATCTGCCATGGCTGAAAAACAGATATGTCTGAAGAGCCCTGAGCATGTCAGGTCCTACACACTTTGGTGTGAGCCCAGTCTTTGGAAGGGGAGACGTTCACGACTCAGGGAGTAAATAGCACAGGGACTATGCAGGAACTGGAGAAGATCATCCATTTGCAGAACAAAGTGCTCTTCAGAAAAAATTTCCACAATGTCAGCTGTGGATTTCTTTTCTTCTCCATGTTATTTCCATTGCTGCTAAAGAATTTAACTCTAAGAAGTTTGTTCCAACTGAGACAATTGAGTGTTTAAGAAGAAATCCTTGAAGTGTTTTTTTTTTTTTTAGAAGCTAAGTGTCTCTCAGCAAATTAATCAGCCAGCAGAAGAGCCATAATAATGTTTGCTTAATGAAAACTCAGTCAATTACATACTAAAACATGTTCTTTTCTCCTAGTGGGGAAAAACCTGGAACCCTTAAAGTCCAGCTGTGCAATCAAATCGATCTACTAAACTCATTGGGAGCATGTAAAAACTGCTGAAACAGTATATTTTGAAGGGGCCAAAGATCTTCTCATAAAGCCCAAGATGTAAAAAATTGGTTTACATTAAAGAGGGGAGCCAGGAGATACTGGTAAAGCCTGCAGCCTGTCACTGCACTGAAGCAGGGCTCCAGCTCTGCAGATGCAGCACTTCACAGCAGTGTTTGCTCTGCAAACGATCAACTGGAGCAGATTGCTCCCTGAGAGCAAGCTCTCGCTTCAGGTATTCCCGATCCCAAACATCCAAAAAAACCCACTCAGTCAAGCCAAAGACCAAATTAAGAGTTATGAGATTGCTGCAGCAATAGTTTTGAATTATACTGGGATTTTTGCCCTTTAGTAGTTGATCTTAGTATGTGAAAGGGCTGTGTTTAGAAGCTTTTTCTTGCAAATCCCAGGGGTAAAAAGGTCATCTTTTTCCTTCTTGCCCCTTGTGGAGACTGGCGTGCTCCATTATAACTCCACACCATGAGATATTACGTAACCCGGGAAATAAAACTGCAGCATCAGGCAACCCCTCCACCCCATTCTCATGCAGTTTTTCTGCCCCTGAGCCTAAAATTTTGCTCCCACCAGAACTTCTCATTTACAAAGCTTCTTTCCAGAGAAAGGAGCACGCACTTTGGCTGCAGAAAATGTCAAAAAGTGTTGGAAGTGCTTAAGAAGCACAGTACTGCTGGAATTTCAGTAATCCTCCAGGTATTCGTTTTATGCACACGCACTGCAGTCCAGCTACACACCCTCCAGGAGAACCTGCTGCAGTTTGGTCAAGGTGGGGGAGGGGGAAAAAAAAGCCTCATTTGGAAATTATCTGCATCATTGGAAATGAAATACATCATTAAAAGCAGACTGCTCCAGTCTCTGGCTAGGTGCCAGGTATGCAGTAATTTATGGATGTGCTATGTCCTCCCTGCACATCACCGGAGGCAGCACTGCAGAAGCAAGGGCTTTCAGCATCTGGTACCTATCATTTCTGTACTCTATGCTTTCTTTTTTTTTCTTTTTTTTTTTGTTTTTTGCCTGCTAAGGATGGGCTGGGTGATCTAGATGGGGAAAAGGAGGGATTTAAAAGTCCACCTCCCATCTTTCCCATTGCCTTTTTCCTAGGTCGTAGCCCAACCTTAACCATTCCATCAGTGAGGTCAATTGCTGAACTCCCCGCTCTCAGACCAGTAATACTCAGCAGCGCTGGGCTGCGTTAGCTGCGAGGCTGACTGCTCATCCTGCCTCAGTGGGTCTGTAAATGGACATGCACAGGCAAAAGAGGTGACAAGTGCCCCACACCAACCCTCCCATGTGCAGGGTGTCTGTGGCCATCTAGGGAGATTGTTGGGTTTTCCAGTTGCAGTTGCAATGTCCAATCATGGCTGTCTTTCTAGGGAGAAACTCTAGTGCTAGCACATATATGGAAAAGTATTGAAACAGCATTAATACTGGGCAATTTAGTAGCATGCCTGGTCCATAATATTTGCCCAGTAAAGTGGCCATCCATACCATTAACATGCTGCTAATTTTCCTTTGGCAGATACTTTTTCAGGTGCAATGTGAAAATCCCTCTGCGTTACAAGAGAAGGGACTACAAAGTCTTTGAGTGTGCCAAGGTCACCGAAAGCTTTGCCAGCAAAGCCCGGAGCTTGGTGCCAGTCAAATACGAGACCATAGTGGTCACAGGCTTTGAAAAGGGCGCGGGGACCGATGCCAACGTGTTCATCACCATCTTCGGGTTGAACGGGGACTCGGGAAAGCGGGCGCTGAAGCAGAAATTCAGGAACCTCTTTGAGCGGGGCAAAACCAACAGGTTTTACCTGGAAACGCTGGACATGGGGGAACTAAAAAAAGTCAGGATTGAGCACGATAACAGTGGTCTGGCACCAGGCTGGCTGGTGGAGCGGGTGGAGATCACCAACTCGGCCACTGGTGTGACCACCATATTTCCCTGTGGGAAGTGGCTGGATGAAAACCGGGGCGATGGGTTAATCTGGAGGGAGCTTTTTCCTAGGTACTGAGGAAGGCGGGCTGCTGGAGGGGTTTGGTTCCCTTCTGCATGTGCATTTTTCTCATTATACTGGTTTATATTGCATTTTACTTTTTAAAACACTGCATTTTATATTGAGAGATTTTTAGTAGCAAGATGTGTTTCCTGGGTTATCATTTTGTAAAAGCAATAATGCTTTTTTTAAAGTGCATATAAAATTGTGAATGAAATAAATACATTTCTCATTTATTTTTGGTTAAAAGCCCCAACTAGCAGAGCCATAAACTGTCTTTTAACAGCTCAGATGCCATCTTCTGCTTTCAGTGCTTTGCTCTGCCGCAGCTGAGAAAGCCCGCTGGCCTCCACCACTGATGGGCTTCCCTTTTGGATGAGTAAAGAGGATAAGAGAATTGAGCCATTATATTTAAGAAAATTAAACTTTGAGATCCCAGTTTTTCTCAATTCTGGCAACTCTGAGTACTGCATGTCTGTCCACACACACACACACCCCTCCAGAAGGCACCACATCAAAAGCAGTAGGCACAGCAGGGTTTTCTACAGGAAGGTTGGGAAAGACCCACTATCCACCCACCCAGGTCTCAAGGGATGGGATCTGGGTGGCATCTTCCACCCATGGGCTTTCCCTCCCAAGCCAGACAGCTCTTGGGCTGAATTTGTCCAGGTCTGCCCAGAGCTGAGATCTACAGTTATGGCAGTTGGAGCAAAAGACCTACCAGATAATCAGTTCCACTGCAAGGAAGCTGTGCTAACTATATTCAAAGCTGTCTCAAGATAATCTTACCCTATATGGCCTGAACACCAACTCTGTTTCAGAGCAGCTGCCATTCACTTTAATTTTTCTTTTTCTTTTAATAAGGATTGCTGTTTTGATTTTTTTCTGTGGTGGAGAAGGGATTTCCCGGCCACAATAAGGGCCAGTGCTCCTGTAGATGAGCTCTTCCTAGCTACTCACATCTCTACAGGTACCAACAAGAAGAGCTGTTTACAAATCTTTACTTCTGGAGCCCCGTCTGCCTCTCCAGGGAGCTCGCAGGAGGAGCAGAACAGACCTCAGGAGGGCTGAAGGCAGGTGCTGGGGTCAGCAGGCACGTTGCATTCCTGGGATCCTGCTGGGATGGGGCTCAGGCTCCCCAGAGAGCCAGGGGGTCCCATGAGCAGAGCGGAGCCTTTGCTTTTGCTGTGCTTGTGCAGTGTCGTTGCAAAGCAGCAGTTCCCCAGTGGGTGTTTTGAACCAAAAAAAGGGTCAGACTTTTGATCTCTCTGTTTTCCCTCCCACCCTAGACTATGAGGGCCATGAAAAAACCCTCCCTGACAATAGATTTGTCCCATTTTTAGACAAACGTCTGCTGCAGTGAAATAAGAGGTTTCCCCATTAAAAATGCTGTAGTCCCAGCATTTCCAGTTGGCTGCAGCCAGCACCCACTTGGTGCGGAGATGCCAGAAATGCTGGTTTTGCAGCATCGCTGCATCACAGCAGTTTAACCCCTGCCAGCCCCTGAGCAAATTCACCATGGCGCACGTGGGACCTGTACTGCTCCACGCTTCCAGTCCCTGGGAGCAGTGAGGCAGCCTCTGATCCCCACACCTTCCCTGCAAGGCAAGGAGGAAAGAGAAATCCTTATTTTGCAGATGAAATGTGCTCACGTCTGGGAGTACTCACATGAAGCAAGTAGCTACAGCCATGGATTGAGGTCCTGCTGAAGCAGGAGTAAACACCTTCGGGGTCACCAAATCACTGCGTAGGTGAAAGATGGGATTGCAGATACCTGGGTTGCCATCAAAACCACCTGCCATCCCTGGACAGGCATGTTCAACACAAAAGCTATGCTGACCTCCAGGTAATGCTGCCCTAAAAAGGGCCAAGTTTGCTGATACGGGGTCAGCAACCTCACTGCCTCCCAGGAAGACAACTTTAGCAAAGCATGACAAACCTCTGCTTTTTTCTTCTAAAGACTTCAGAAATGCCCCTTGTTTGTGCAAAACTCAACTCCACCCTGGCTCTGGGGAGTTGTTCTGTTGCTACAACAACTAATGCTACAAAAGTAATAAGGCAAGAGTGGAGTTTTTCCAAGGGCTGTATTTGCATTAAGCTGCTAAAACCAACAAGTTCTTGGCCAAGTGGAGAACTGAGGAGGAGAAAAGCCAAAATTGTCCTAAGGCTGTGCCTTTTGCAGGGCTCAGGCAGTTTCTGCCTGCTGGGGCAGAGCTCCCTGAACCTGTTGGGCAGATGAACAGCTCTTGCATCCCTTGCCACTCTCCACCTTTTTTTTTTTGCTCTTTATTTCCTAATTGGTGTGGGTTTAGTGCACATGCCTTGGTGCACTAAAGGTGACACCCAGCAGAGGTCTTCAAAACCAGGTTATCTCGTTGCCTTTGTGATCCCTATCATTTCAGGACCCCAGAGAAGTGCTGTGTTTATGAAAGCACTTGGGTGCTGCCAGTGAAAAAAAGGGTATAACCAAGGAGTCCTTTGCAGTGTTGGATGCTCAGAGGGACTGCTTGTCTCTTGCTTCAGGACACAGAGGTTTATTTGAAAATCTCTATGAAATTGTTGCGAAACATTTTTAATAGCATCATGTACCTACACCAACCTTACATGCATGAAGGCAGAATAAATGAGGTCTGTGAAGTGTCCATCTTACAACCTCCCAGGCCCCAATGTCAGGTGTAGAGGCGCATTTTGACACAGCAAAAAGCCTAATTAAAAAAAAAAATGGTATTTACCAATGGGTTGTTCAGCTCTGAGCTGCAACCTGTGGGCCAGCTGAGGATTTGGATACTACAAAACACAAATAAAGGCTAAGCTTCCCAACCCCAGGCAGCTGCTGCGAGAGCAGATGCTCACGGTGAATAAAGATGTTGCATCTTGGCCTCTGCATTATACCTTAATGGGCGCAACCCCTCTCTCTCCCCAGCACAGCCACCGGTTACTGCTCGCGGCGCTCAGCAGGGCTGTTATCAGATCGCGGCAGTATGTTTGCTGTGGCAGCTTTGAAGCAAAACCGATTGCCATCTCAAGCAACTCTCTCAGTGCCATTACCCTTTCGAAGGACATCAGCAAGATCTCAGCGAGCAACTGAGATTTACCCCAATCTGGGCCAACAGATCATTTTTAACATGTTTTCTGAATTTGTAAAATCTTCCTATAATGGGAGCTTCATATTGCCTGAATGTGGTGCATCCCTTACGCAGCCTTTGCTGGACACTGGAGGAGCCAGCAATTCCCCTCGGCTACAGGAACCAAATCTCTACAATCAGCAGCTGCCTGTCTCCAAGGCTTATTTAGTCTAATCACGTAGTCAAAGCTGTGGACTGGTCTCAGCCTTTCTACATGAAATGCATGAGTACGAACAGCTGAATTAAGAGTAGATAGGAGAGACTGACACCATTCATTGTGGGGGAAAAATAAAAGTGCAAGAGGACCTATAAAATGAGCTGTACAGGATGCAAAGTTATGTGTATGGCCCATTGGATTCTCCAACACGTAACAAAAGGGTTTAAAATATTTTCAAATATATAGGTATTAGTTTGGAGGATTTATTTTTTTTTCTGTTAAGTTTCTCTTTCCCTAGTTATTAAACAGGAGACCCACAGGGAGGGAGATGCTTCTCCACCGGGAGGATGGAGGATCTATCGGTATCTCTGCAGGACTCGCTAGAGATATCCTACAGGCACCATGGGATGAGTTTAGAGGAGAAATCTCTCTTTAACAGGCTATTTCCATCCTGGTTCTAGAAATTTATTTTGGTACCTAATCAGAAAACTGGTGCCACAGGACATCGCACACAGTGGTGTGCCTGGTGTGGAGAGCCTCAGCTTGCCCCCGCCATGGAGCTCAAGCACCAACAGCCCCTGAAAACTAGCTGGGCAGAGTGTTCTATACCCCAGCCGGCGTCTCTTTTGCACATCAAAGTCCAAAGGCATAAGCAATGAAAGAAGAATTGACTCCGACCCAAAGAAACAAGAAACGAGCGGTAAATAAAGACCAAGCAATCGCCCTGCCAGGTGACTTCTGTGTGGCACAGGTTTATAGTTAGCAATGCAGTTTGTTTTATTAGTTATAAATAAAGTACAAAAAATCCACCAAAAGTGAATCTAAGCATTTACACAATTTCTAATGTCTTTTCATTTCTTCAATGCACTATTGCTTTAATATTAATAATAAATATTTTTCTAGCTTTCTTCTATAAAATAGTCTATGTAGCAAAATGTTGCACAGCACAACAGAACAGCAGTAGGAGTACAAAAATGTGGGTGATCCTTTAACCAGCCCCGGTCATTAAAGGAGAGGAGTTTTGTTTGCTCTCTGCTTGTTTTACTTATCCCTTTTACAGTGTCTTTGTGGGGTGGAACAACCAACCCTCTGTCCCCGCACGGCTCAAAACGGCAGCTCCAGGCTACAGGGGAGGAGTGTTACAGAGCAGCAAGGAAAAAAACACAGACAGGTTTTAAACCCAGGGTAAGGCAAAGTCAACAAAGCAGAGCAGCACCCTGAAGGGACAGAGAGAAAAAATATTAAGGTACAGTTATTTTGTGCCTTTCTAACCCAAAAGAGAATTGCATCCAAAGCCTTTTGGGGAGTATGGCTGCTAGCTGAGCACATGCATCAAACCCCACTTCTGTCCGTATGTGGCCAAGCATCTGCACTGACCAAGAGTGGTTATGGCTTAAAGCTTAAAATATTGTCAAAGGCGCTCTAACCTTCTTGCAAATCTCGAGCACTTGATATTCAGGCGCCTTTTGGGAAAGGGCAGTGCGTTGCGAGAGCAGCATGGCCATGGCTGGGGATGGGGATGCTTGGCCACCGCTGCAGGAGCAGAATGTCAGCTTGGGGCTCACCCCCTCCTTGGGACAGGAGGGCTCCGGTGCAGGTCCCAGCTCAAAGTGGATTAAAAAGCTCCAAGTTGATGTTTCCCCCTTAATAGGGGGGATGAGACCAACTGATCAAGAACATCAGTGTTGAGCGCTTCTGCTCCATGCACGTTTCACGGCTAGGTTATAGCAAATGCTCATGGCCAGGCATTACAAAGGGTGCCGAATCGCTCACACGTCCATGCCAGCCCATCTCAGCTAGACCAGGGGTCAACCCTTAAAAACTGCAATGAATCCCTCAGTTTTGTTGCCTCCAAGCTCAGGCTCAGTCAATTGCCTCCTTCATCCTCCCTGCAGCGCCCAGCTGGGTGCATGCACAGAGGGTGGAAAGAGCCAGACCAAGCACCGATAGGCACCAGAATTGAACACAGCCACCACGCCTGGGCTTCCTTCCTCGGCTTTTGAAGCAATTTGCGGATTCTTGCACTAAATGCATGCATTTCCCCAAGCACAGCCTTGTAGCAGGAGCCCGCCAGGGTAACACATGCAGCAAGAGCAGTAGCATCACCAGCAGCGTCGGGGACAGGGCAGTAGCAGGAACCGGCCGAAACATTTTGGTTTCGCAGAGCGCCATCAATCGCCTTCAATGTGCAAGGACGCAAGTGAAAGGATCACCAGAGTTTGATTATGAGTGCAAATAATATTCATATATATGTGCTAAACACAGTCACTATATTGCAGTTTTCCACTATGTCACAGCATACAGAATCAAAGGTTTGCATTTTTATGGAATGTATCCAAGGTAACAGCACCACAGTAATACAGTTTGTAATCACACACCCTGATTTTTTTCTCTTTTTTTTTTTGACAAGATAAGCAATATCCCCCTTATCCTATGTTTAATTTTTTTTAAAGTACCGATGCATGCAAAGCATTCCATTCCCAGAAACAATGCAAAAATGAGGTAATAGGAGTAATAAAAAAAATTAGTATTAATTTCTAAATAAATAAATTATAATTAAAAATGCAAAAAACAACTATAAAAATAATTAAATAAGAACCCACCATATCTACAAGTTAGTCATAAATTATGATTGTTAAATATAAGGCATTTAAACTCACAAAACCCTGTAAACTATCAATATTTTGTTCCTAGAGATTTTTGTTGTTTGTTTCATTTTGTTTTTAGACTCACCCTATTATCGCAACCTACTCGTACAAATTATTTAAACGCAAAGGAACCTGACACACCGATGCAACTCCAGACGCTGTAAATTCGCACGCACCTCGGGATCAGTCACTCACATGAGACCACGGGAGTTTGGTGCTTTTCTTCACCAAGGTTTTTTGTTTTGTTTTTTTAAAAACTGTGCTTGTTCATTAGGCAAATAGTAATACTTTCGCATAGGCTTTAAGAAAATGCGCGGTTTGGAAGCGCTCCTCCTTCCCTCCCACCCAGCCAGGGTCCCAGTAACCCCATTCCTCCCCTGCTTTGCCCCCAGCTCACGCCTGGACAGACCAGACCAGCTTACAGTGTATTTTACCAGCAAAGCCTTGCTTTGCTTGTCCACATTATATGTAATATTAGTATTATTTTTCATGCTGCTTCAATCTGCTGCTGCTGGAGCAAGCCCCACAGGTATTGATGGACCATTCCTTGACCCAAGGAGTCCGCAGCCCTCCGGTCAGGGCTGGGACCGCTGCATCCCCTAAGAAGCCATCGCTTGAGCTGGGTGGCAAATATATCATAGAATCATGGAATGGTTTGGGTTGGAAGGGACCTTGCAAGGTCATCTAGTCCAACCCCCTGCAGTGAGCAGGGATATCCCCAACTAGATCAGATTGCTCAGAGCCCCGTCCAACCTGACCTTGAGTGTTTCCAGGGATGGGGCATCTACCACCTCTCTGGGCAACTTGGGCCAGGGCTTCACCACGCTCAGCATAAAATATTTCTTCTTTGTATCTTCCTTACATGCCACCATGTGTCCCCCTCCACTCCCTCCTACTTGCCTGGACAGAGCAAGAGAGGACCTCTTGCATCCTTGCACCCTGAAGGGCTCCCTTCTTCCTCTCCCTCTCCAGCTGGGGAGAAAATTCTCTGGGGTGCCCCTGAGGTTGGTGTTTTCCAATTACATCTCACAGGAATCCCACGATCTCTCCAACGATAATTTATGATTGTTTCTACTAGGAGAGCATTGCTTGGATCCAGCGAAACAGATGCTATGGGGAGCCAGAAATCAGCCGCACCACATCAGCATTTTCAATATACAATGTTCCAAACTAATTCCCCTTGCTCCTTGACATCTTTCTTTTGCTCTCCCAGTATGCCAAAAAAAAAAAAAAAGTGTGTAAAAAGAAAAAAAAAAAAGGGTTTTGGTCATGAATGCCAGTTCTCTGGAAGGTTTTCGGTCCCTACTGTTGGTGTGCTGAGGTCTTTATTTCAGTGGGAGCTTGGATCGCAACAGCTCAGTCTTTCGGGAACTACCTCCTAATTCTGTTTTGAGCGTTAATGCAATTAGGTTTAATTTGAACAACTACTCCATTCTCTGTATGGATAAGGCCTGAAACATGTATACAAATGCATGTGGGTGCAGGAGCATGTGCTTTGAGGCAGGGCTACAACCCAGCCCTTCCAGAAAGCAGCAAACCCCTGTTCCAACCCTGTTTTCCCCTCGCACACCAAAATGCTCGTGGCCTCATTAGTGCCTTGTGAGCATCAAGTTTTCTCCCGTCCTGTTTTCTGAGATGCTTTTGCATGGGAGAGGAGTCAGCAGCATACATATTTCAGCACCTCTCCAGTGTTTTTATACCCCAAAGCACAGCTATAGGCACTGACTCCAATAACCATCATTTTGGATCAGTGCTGGCAGTGGCTGCTGAAGTCAACCAGCCTCACAGCTCACAGGAGAAAGCATCATGGACAATGGCAATCAAGAAGACAGCTCTTCCTTGGATTTCGATATGCCAAGCTACTTTGTTAAGATACAGAAAGCAAAGAAACAGCATCTATTCCAATACTGTGCCCTGACAGAAAGCGTCCAGCACCAGCAGATAAGCAGGAATGAAGCTTCTCCTTATTGCTTCATTCATTTCATTCCCAATTTTTATTTTTTTAAGCTTTTCTAAATTGGCAACACACTGTAAATGCAAGGAAAGGAAGCACACGTGGCTGAGGCAAAGAGCGCAACCCTTCTGACTGTAAACAGGATTTTGCTTTTTTGCCTCTTCCCCAACAAGAGTGGGAAAGCTTGACCTCTTCATTCCCCATCTGCAATGTATTAATCAGGCACCAAAATAAGGAATCTATGAAAAAATATTTGGTGCAAATTAGGTAACAGCAACATGTCCACCACAAGATGAGTAGGGCATCAAACACAACATTTCTTAAGCTAACATGCTCCAGCTGCCATCCATAGAAATAGCTAAAGGACCCCTAACATGTTTCTACGTATTCGAGAGGTATATATACAATCCTCATGAAATGCAGGATTGACAGGCCAGACTACCACAACTAGTTCCTTCATGTTCAACACTAAATCTTCTGCAGCACGGGGTCTCTGAGCTCTGGGAATGCCAGCTCCCTTTCACCGGGCCCGTATCCTGCGTATGTGCAATATCTCCTACCACTAGATATTGTACCGCCACCTCCTCCTCCTCCTCACTAACATGCCTGCAGACTTTTCCTCTCAATCAAATGGCTCAGAAGGCGAAATTTTGCTGCAAGGGTTTATGGCCATATGACCTGGTAAGGAAAATGGTGTGTCCAGCCAGTCCTTTCAGCTGTCCGAGCCGAGCTGTGTTTCAATGTCCACCCTGCAGATCGGGCACTTCTTGCTGGTGGCCAGCCACTGGTCCACGCACACTTGGTGGAAGAGATGCATACAGGGCAACCGCCTGCAGGGAGAGAAGTACCACCCCGTTAGGATGGAGGAGGTCCAGGGGACCAGGAAGAGCCAGAAAGCAGCAGCCGGGGCTGCTTCAAACATGGGGAAGCACCAGTGTAGTGACACCAGTGCTGCCTAGGTCCTACACCCTCCCCCAGCCATGCCAGCTCATATAGGGCAGCAGGTCAGAGATGGTGTCCTTCTTGGCTAAAAGCCTTTTAGGAAACCTCACACCCTCCTGAATTGAGTTGTTCCAGTTATTAATTACCCTGGCTGCTGCTTTTTAAGCTTCCAAAGCCTCTTGGTCTTCATTATTGTGATTCACTAGCAGTCAGGTGGGTCCCCACCACTCCTGTGTGAGTGCCTGGTGTGCCCCAGGGGATGTGGTTGCTTTTCACCTACGTCACCTTGATCACCTCTTCACTCACTCTCACGAGCCAAAGGGACCCTGAACCACAAGGGCCCACAGCAAGAGGATCAGAGTTTTTCTTGATGGTTTAAGGCAATTAAAGGCTGAGGAGGGGCAGGACCAGGTAGTGCAGCTGCACTGCCCACCTGCAGTTCCTTCAGCCATGGTAGCTCAGCCCCTTGCAATTCCTTTGTCCCCATCCTCTGTCACAAGCAGAGATTTGACCCAGCCAAGAGCCTGGGAATGTCTCTGAGGGATAACTGGGGCTTTGTTGTTGGCTCAGGACGGCTCCCTCTGACCATGCGGGTGCAGTAATCTCACTTATTCTACAATAAAGAGCTCCATCCTGGCCACAAGCCAAACTCCCCTGGGCTTCACACACACACTCCCTTTTATTATATTTTGGTCATCTGTCAAGCTCAGACAATGATGTCCCCAAGCTCCAGATGGCTGTCTGAGACTGGGACCCATCCTTCTCTGACACTTGCCACCTGGTCCATTGGCAAAGCCTTGAAGCAGGTGATCCAAACCCAGGAGATACTATAAAAACTTGGCCCTCCTGTTGTTGCAGAGCTCTTCCTACCGACAGCCCATACCAATATCAATCTAAATGGCATTTGGTTTCCCAGACCTTGCAACAGCCCAAGTGAGTTCGTCAGGACAGGAACAGGGACAACCCCACCAGTGCACGGCAGCATTAATCCCAAAAAACAGAACTCAGATGGCAGAGGAGCAGATGGGAGGATCGTACCTGACATCTTCTCCATCTTCAAGCATGGACAGACAGATTGTGCATTTCTCATCGGTGTCTGACTCCTCTCCATCCTCTTGCTCAGCTTTGCCCTCCTGTGGTCTTCTCTGCAGGAAGGTTAAAGACATGATTTGGTTAGGAGTTGACTTTCTAATGCTCTCCCAAGCCTGGGTAGTTGCAGGAAGGCAAATAATAAGAGTTTCATCTATCAGCTAGATCCTCCATCTTGGGGAAACCAGCCCAGCCAAAACAGCCGGTGAGGGGAGGATGCCACCAACATGCTGCTGGTAGGCATGTCTCCTCCTGGGGCTGGTAGTAGTGCCCCAGGGAGCAGCCTATCCTCTGCTGCCCTAACACAGCCCCCTGCCACCTTCTCCCTGCAGTAGGGATGGCCCCATCGTCTCTTTTGCTGGAGGCTTCTCCTGGAGACCCCAAAGCATGTGGGGCCACCACTGCCAGGAAGGACAACCACTGTGCTCCATGCCAGCTTGTCCACTGGCCCAGCCCCACGCTGTGCCATGCGGCAATGCCTATCAGCTCTCCCCATTTCTCTTCCCCCCAGCATCCAGTCCTATTAATATCATTTTTCTGGATCTACTGGAGACACAGAGGTCAGTGCAGCAGGAGTTGACTCACTTCCAACTTGGGCAATGCGATGTCCCTGCTTGTTACTGACCAGCTGGGAATGACCAACATGTGAAATTCCTGTGCGAACAAGCACTTTTCCCATTTTCTATTTAGCACAACCCAAAAACATGACACCCATTTCCTTATGGGCACGAGATCAGCTCCAACGGAGGAGACACCTCTCGCAAAACCAGGGGAGGACAAGCTCCCCCACGCCATGGAGCGAGTGCCCTCACGGCAGGGTGTGCGGGCAGTGCCGCTTGCATGCAGAATGGGGTGGGTTTGCATGCACAAGGCCCCCTTGGTGTGTGCACTTTCTTACCAGGTGCGGACAGGGGGGAAATTGCACCCGCTGGGTGGGAGAAGGTTGAGACCCTTTTGAAAATTTGGCCCGCAGCTTCCTAGCCTAGAAGTGAGAAACAGCCAGCTGAACTACACCACCGCTTCAGCCCAGGAGCCCCACAAGATACTACAGCACCAATTCTGGATTTTACATTCATCCCCCATTTCGGGGAATATTGATGGTACTGGTTTGCCAACCCTAGGATTGCGACCCACCAAAGTCCTTCCTTCTGTCCGCTCCATGCCCATAACCCTTGGCCAACTGAGAGGGACTGGCAGCCATGCCGTGGTTTCGGAGCACTCACCTTCTTGTACTTGTGGGGGAAGGTGAACCTCTCAATGGTGTTCTGGATGGCACCCCGGCTCACGCTGCCCAGTCTGTCCTCCAGCTGCAGCAGCTCCTGCGGTGCAGGAACGGCAGCAAAGCACCATCAGCATTGCTCCCAGGGCACGAGGTCCCACCACCCCACCCCACCTGCTGGGGACCAAGGCTCTCTCCTACCCTTTCCATGGTGGAAATGTCCATCAAATCCAAATCAGCCGTGCTTTAATGATGAATCTGAGCCCTGGCTCTTGGGCTAGTAGCTAAGGGCTCAAGGGAAAGAGCTGGATATCCAATAATTCAGAAATTAGGGTGGAATCTGAGCTCCATTTGACAGGCTGGGAAACAAAACCCCATAGAACTGAAGCACTTTGTTCAGAGACATGAAGTGAGCCAGAGTCAACCCAAGCCAGATCCATCTTTTACCAAACCCACTCAACCCCTTCACCAACCAGTTGTTACTAAAATTGCTGCAAGACTCAATGCAAATTTCATGCGACAAAACAGTCTTATAAATTTATGCCATAGCTTGCATAGATTCCCAGCACTTAAAAATTTAATAATTCCAGTCCTCGAGATACGTACTTCATAGCTCTCCCGCACAGCGGACGTGTGTCTGCTTGGGTTCAGTCCCTGAAGGGCAAGTAACTGAAGCTGAGGATAAGGGTAATTTCTGATTTCATGAACAACCTGCGAGAAGTGAGGGGAAAAAATAAAGCCACCTGTACTTGCACATAGAAATCCCTTGTGTACCTTGATTTAAATTTAGTGCTTTAAAAATTCAAAATTAAAGAGCAGACCGACACCTTCCCCAACGGAAGCATTTTAATAACCAAAAAATGAGGTTTCATTAACTAGATTTCCTATAAATGATAACTAAACATACATTTCTTCTGAATAAATTGTTTTAGTAATTCCTGTTGCATATATAAAATTGCAGTTCCACATTTTCAACGTGGATTAGCTTAAAAAGAGATTTTATTTTATTTATTTTTAAATGGGTGGATTTCTCTTCATGGAAGCTTTGATTTTTTTTAAGCCTTGCTGTAGTACACAGGTGGCAGGGTCTGACTATGGGCATGAGTTAAAAACACTCTTGTGGGATTTCTGAGGATGCTTTAAGGATTAGCAGTGCTTGGCATGGCTCAGCTCCAAATGCAGCACCCTGCTAGGAGAAAGGCCATCAAATGATCCCAGTCAGCCCATCTTCTCATCAAACTCCATCTCCACCTGTGCAACAGGTCATGCGAAACCTCTGCAGAGGTAGAGAGCAATGATGTGAGGAGGAGCGGTCCTCAGGTATAAGCACGATGACGGGAGTCGTCTGCTGCCAATGCAGGGAGCCCTGGGAGCCCATAATTTGTTCCAGTATTAATAATATTATTAGTAATAACTGCTAAGTCTCTCACATCTTGCCCAGGTTTTGCAGACCAGCTTGTGAGCGTGGTGCTGCACACGATGGACCAAACCTTTCCAGAGCAGCTGAACTTTTCTTTCCTTTCTTTAATCCAGAGTGCAATGATACAACATTATCCTTTCAGACACTCCCTCCCACAGCCGGAGATAAGTGGGATTCACAGAAGACAGGTGATAGAAAGACAGCAGCCTTTATTTTGACTGCCTTCTGGCAGACAATGCATAAAACATTTCTCGGTAAAAGCATTTCACTTACCATCTGTGTCGAGGATGTGCTTCTGGGGAAATGGTGCATCCGAGGTGTAGCTAAGTAATGCTGATAGGGCTGAGGGACCGGCCGGACCTGGAACTGGGCGTGAGTCAGTCCTGCATCGACACTGAGGTCCCTGTGGACGCGAGGATGAAGGTACAGCTTTGACTACATGGTTTTGCTGCATGGCTACAGCAAGCCAACTCCACTGATGGGCTCTGGGCTGCTGTGGGTGCCTCAAGCAGGGGTGATGATACTGCTTGGAAGGGATTTTCCTCTAGTTTGGGCAATCACCCACCAGGCCAGCACAAAGGAATCGGGGGTTATTTTTATGCATTTGTGTTAGCTGGGGCCGGGAGCTGCACAGCAGCCTGCTAATTTCAGAGCAAGAGCATTTTGGTGGCTCCAATCAGTCCCCAGGCTTAGTAACTCACCCTGGCCAGGCCAGGTCCTCCCGTGCTGCCATCACTGCAAACTATTACATTTTGCCTTGAATATTTTGCAGGAATACAGCTGAGTGCCTTGGGGCACACACCAGTGAGCCCTTCTGGATAGTGGTTAGGAGCCAGCTAGGCACCATCCAGGGGCTTTTCAACGTGCCTGTGCTTTCCTTGGAGGACTCCCAGCCCAGGCCACAGGAAGACCTAGGGAGACAGGGAAGACTGCACCTTACCTAAACCTAGCTTCAGGGAAGCCCAGAACTGCTGTTTGTGCAGAAAATATAAAGGTTTTAAGAAATTTCTGGATGAGTCTGCTGTAGGAAACAGTGTCATATGATCAGCGGGCCAACACCAATGAAGTTGTACATCCCTCATGATCCTACTTGCCTTCACGCAGCCTGGCCCGGGCAAACAAAGTGTGATCTTCGCCTAGGCTGGGGCTCAGCTTGGTGAGCGTGGGCACTTTGTCCCTCCAGAAAAACAACTCAGCTCAATCCTGGGACTTGACATGGCCAAGATCCCAGCAAACCACAGCTCTGCCCAATCCGAGCATGCAGAGACAAGCTGCAAACCCCATCCCCACGCTGCGTTGAGGGGATGGGAGGAGACATACACAGCATCTATACATCTATAATCCAATTAGCTGATCCCTCATCTCTCCAGCCAAAGAGTCTCTTAGCAAACAAGTGCTTTCAACGTCATTCATTTTATCATAATTAAAAAAGCCGGTGCTCTAATAACCATTGTCTTCGTATTTGCCAAAGCTAAACTAATTAGAGCACAGGGGTGGCTTCCTGTTTCATCTTCTAACTTCTTTTTCCTTCCACAGAGGACAGCGGCAGCAAGCGCCACGGCTTGTTAGGAGCAACCCAAACGTGTCCTCCAGCAGCTGTGAAACTGCGTTCGCCCAACAGCAGATAACAGATGTGAGGGGACAGTAAATGCAGGAATCCTTTACCCAGAACAGCCTGTGTACCAGGCAGCAGCTCCAGTGCTTTAGTACTCCCCAGTAACTCTCCCTGTAGCAAGCTGAATCAAAGAGAGGGACTATCTTTGCTGGCCCTGTCCTAGCCATGTCCTAGACAGACAAAGCTGGTCGAGGATAAAACACAACAAGTGACTGGCAGGGACACAACCGGGGTGGGAATCCATACGATTGAGCATTTCCAGTTCCCGTGTCACAATTTTGGAGATTATCCAACTGCTAAAGGCTGTCCCCAGGTGGAAGGAAGGCTCAGCTGGAAACCAGGAGGCTTTGAGTCCATTCCCAGCCCTGTCACTGGCCTGATGCATGACCTTGACCACCTTCTCTCTGCTTTCCCATACTCCCTGTCTACAAAATAGATGCAATAATCCACAGAGTGCTTTGAAATCAAGGACCAAAGAGATGTCTCAAAGATGAACGGCCATTATTAACTTGTACAAGCAATTGCAATAGCAACACTGCTGAACTGTTTGTGCACTGGGGCATCTAGATCTTTAAAATCAGACACTGAGGCTCATGAAGTTATGCTGTGGGTCTACAGAAAGGCCCAAAGCAGAATACTGCATGGAACGGTGTTTTCTCAGGGTTTACAGGTGAATAAGCAGAGCACATTAGCTGAAGAAAACCAAAACCAACCATCACCTTCTAGCATGTGCTACATGGACAACTGTACAGCATCTTGATGTTCAGACACAAAGTTTGAGAGCTATGATGCCTATGGTACACAGGCTACCAACAACCGAAATGTGAAAGGTAAGGACCCAGATAACAGGTTGGATGGTTGTCACTAAATGCAGATGCAGAAGATGATTCAGGGAACCAAATGGCAGCTTCTTTCTTCTTCACCAGAAGACTTTAATCGAGGTTGGGCTGTCCAAGATGACTGATCACCTTCAGATCTTCTTTCCATCCCCATTTCCCACAACAGTGCCTACCACCTATCACCTCGGAGTGAGTGCCACTGCTGCTCATGTGGTGGTAATGCATCAGAGGGAAGTTTTTATACCTGTCACTGGGCAAAACTGTACATATGTCCCAAGGGAAAGTGAGTCACCCAAATATATATACACAGTATATGATTTCTGTCATCCCCACTCCTTAGGTTTTATAAGGCTATGGAGTAACACAGGGGGGAAAAGGAGGGAGGAGGAGGGGAACATAAAGCAATGCTTTATCAGATCCTTCTAATGATTATAATTAAACACTCTGCACCAAAAGAGAGGCAGAAAGAATGGCTCTATCCAGATGGTATGTGAACTGCTTTGCAAACTGATCTGAACAATATCATCCCAGCCAAATTCAGCTCACAGTGGTGCCAGTAATGGGAACACCTGAGAAGAAAATGGCAGAAGGATCTGGCCACATTTAAGTTTGTATATTATTACCCCAGAGGGGGAAAACACACACACCACACCACTCCACCGCCACCACCACCCCCCCCGCCATGTTAAAAGGGCTCTCCATTTGCAGAGCGAAGCGCTCAGATGTTAGGAAATGCCATAATTAAGATTTCCTGTGACATTTTATTTTGGACCCCTTGTGCATATACATTGTGATCCTCTCTAATTGCATGTTCACATGCTATTTTCTCCATTCAGTGCACAGAATGGACTTTGCTCGGCTAGCAAGCAGCTACTCAGAAGCATGTTTTTATTTTCTTATTCTTCCAAGTAAAGCCACATACATTATTAACTGTGCAAGAGCTCAAAACCTGGTCTGAAAATGAAACAATCAATTCCCTGCTCAGCTTTTCCATGGTATCAAACACTACAGTGGCAGAACAATTAACAACAATTAATTCATTCACACCACCCTGCGGTGGAGGGCAGCACCATGCTCCCTAATTTAGATGACAGAAAAAGTTGTCGCCACTGTTTTTTGAGTGCCTGGTGGACAGCAGAAGATCTAGTTCAGGCAGAGATGTTGGTCTACAGGAAAAAGACCCTAACTGTGCCCTGCAGCAGAAAAAGCCCCTGGAGGAAGATTAATGCTTGGCTGCACTGTACATCCATGGATGGAGAGTTAGGGGCAATATCGGTGCCTCAGTGTTACATACATGCATAAAGGCTTTAGTGTGCACTCATGGCCTTCCCAGAGATGAATTTTCCCATTGCACGTTCCCCACATTGTATCTGTTGAGCTGCACCATTAGCTTTCATGAAAGCATTGATCCATGATGACATTCACCAACCCTTGCAGCCTCCCCAGGACTTTTTAAACAGTTCATTCAACGTGTAAGTGAAATGTGGAAGACTTACCAGTCTGTGCCTTCGGCTAAATACCTAGGCTGGGCCCCCATGGGTTGCGGAGTTTGCAGTTGGTGGCTGAAGTCAAAGCTGGGGTGTAGACGGTGAGGCTGAACAGACATGCGCTCTTGAGCCCGCCTGCGGGGAGGAGGAGAGCAGCAAGCCAGTTAGCCACACAACGGGCACTGTGCATGTACAGCCCTGCTCCAAGCCCATGTCAGTAAATTGGGGGAAAACTCAAGCTGTTGGGCTGTGAATACGTGTCCAAAAGAAAGGAGCCCAGGCAGGTGTCAGAGAAGATGGGAAGAGGAACCCAGAGATATGTCGTTTACTCGTGATCACCATGGACATAATGCAGACCTCCACTCTTACCCACTGTGGCATCCACATACACCCAGTTTGCAAGAGATGTTACTCGGTGGCAACATGGAAAGAAAAAGAGGAAACCAAACAACTTCTTCCTTAGCAGTTTTGTTCCATTTGCACTATTTTCTTTTTCTCCACTGTCATCCCCATAAACAACACACGAGATAAAACTTGTCCCTGGTTCCGCCATTATCCATCATCATAAAGAAGCTGCAGGTTGTCTAGCTTCCCCATGCAGTGCATAAACTCCTGGGGAACCTCATTCATAACAGGATTACTCAGGAGTAACTGAAAGCAGAATTTACTCTTGCTGGCCTTTGCCAACATTTCTCTGGATGATGGACAGTCCAGGCTGGGATCCAGCTCCTTCTCCCCAGCTCTGCTGCCTCTGCAAGCAAGGAAGGGAAAGCGGTAGAAAATATAGCAAGGTTTTTCTAGGGATTTGAGTCTCTTCTTTTGATTGTTGCTTATTTAAACTGCTTGGGAGAAGAGCATGTGCTGCTTGATCAGTGTCCACATTTGGAGAGGGACAAGGTGGATGCACAAGCAGGATTTGCATTACAGACAGACTCATACCCTTTGCTCCCTGCCGAGTCCCCACTTAACCAGTGGAGCCATTGCAAAGAAAATCTATGGAAAAACACTAAAGCAAATGGAGCAGGGAACTGCTAGATAAAGATTTTTCATACAGCAACAGCTCAGAGGCTTCATTTTTGAAGGCAATATCCAGATTCCCATTACTGGGAACTCACACCCCACACCTGTAAGGTTCCTGACACCCACCTCCGATATAGTTGTGCTTTCAGAAACAGGCTGTGGGACCAGGCAAGAGGTTCCTGCCCTTTTCCACACTACAACCCACTTGCAAATGTAACATTGACAGCATTTACCAAAGCAGCTTCTGCGTGGAATTGTGCTCTGTGCACAATTGAATTCAGCTTATGACTAAGAGACAAACACTTGTATCATCCATGCCTCAGCCTCACACATATTTGCTGCCTAATTATTAACTAATCATTAAATCCACCTAAAATCCAGCTTATGCAAAACAAAACAAGGATGAGAAGAACACACAATTTTCAGACAGAAAGGGTATGGAAAGAAAATGTTTTCTGTCTGTAGCATTCTTTCCAAATGAAGCATTATCACAAAGATTTATCCTCTGATTCTTGATCCATGGGTACAACCCACAAATAGCTTCCATATGTTTCCAAAAAAAGCACTCCTCTCCTACGTGCTATCTAAACCCCTCTCTCAAGAAACACAATCAGGATAAAGCCAGGCATCCATTTCCACCTCTGCTGAGTTACAGGAATTCTCTCTGCAGTCGTCAGCCCAGTCTGAATTTAGGCTGCTCTCCACGACTGAATGTGCTGCAAGTCTATGGCATCATTCCCTCATAGATCTGGGAAGCCTACCTAGATGCAGAGGAGCAAGCTCTTCATTTGCAAAACCTGATAGGATAGGTGGATACAATCTCTTACATGGTTTTGAAACAGCTGCTACAAGGAGGTAGGTTTGTGCACGCAGTCTGTTGCTCTCTCTGCCATGCAGGTCAGGCTCGCTGCAACACCAAGGTATTACCACCACGATTCTGCTATGAGTGGCAATAATATGTGACCTTGGGACATACTAGATGGGCATGGTAAGAATCCCCATGGGAAAGGTACACCTGCAGGTGCAACCTGCCCTCCAGCTTCCCTCCTGGTGGGCACGTTTTAGGGGTACACAGATGAACTTGTGAAGAAAACCCAACGTTACTAGCACATACTGCCAGGGCTTTGCAGAAGCCATTTTGCTGAAGTGAGGCTAATGTAGCTTCTCAGCATCCTTCAGGAAGAGTAAGGCCCCCTTACCTGGGATGGGGCATGAGCCGGCGGTGCTGTGCCTCGAGGAGCTGCTGCTGGAGGAGGTATTGCTGGTGAAGCGCCTGAGGTAGGAAGGAGGGTCCGGGCACATCCTGGAAGGGCAGGGCTGGCACCGGTGCCAGGGGCTGGTGCAGGGGGCCACTGTGCTGGTGCGTGGGGGCCATGTGGGGGGTCAGCCCCGGCTGGGGCTGCACCGCGTGAGGCAGGGTGAAGTCGGTGGAGAGCTGAGGTTGGGGACCCAAGTGGAAGTGCCGGCAGGAGGTAGCATGGGGATGCTGAGACCTTTGAAAAGGAGCACCTGGAAGAGAAGAGCATGGCCGTCATGGGGGCCAGAAGCAGCCAGGGCACCCCAGCCCAGTGGTGACCCATCCAGGGCAAGAACTGAGCAAACAGCTCTCTCTCTCCTCTGCCAAAAGGATTAAAAAAGAGAAAACAGGTCAGTTAGTGTTGATTACTAACAGTTTTTCTTGTCCAAAAAAAATTGGAACCAAAACATGGGTTTATGTTCAAAGTGACTATTTGGCTCCAAATTGAAGTGCATACTGATGAAAACTGCTTCAGATTGTTTTGGTTTGCCTGTCTTAGAGAGAAAAGGAACAAAAATTTTAATATGGCCTGCAGCGACAGGACAAGGGGTAACGGTTTTAAACTAAAGGAGGGTAGATTCAGACTGGATATAAGGAAGAAATGTTTTACAGTGAGGGTGGTGAGACCCTGGCCCAGGTTGCCCAGCGAGGTGGTCGATGCCCCATCCCTGGGAACACTCAAGGTCAGGCTGGACGGGGCTCTGAGCAACCTGCTCTAGTTGGGGATGTCCCTGCTCACTGCAGGGGGTTGGACTAGATGGCCTCTAAAGGTCTCTTCCAACCCAAACCATTCGATGATTCTATGAAAAAATTCAACATTTTAAAAAAGAAAAAAACTACCCTGTTTCCTAAAATATGTTGTCATGGATTATGAGCTCACCAAAGTTTCCAAGGCTTGCTGGCTTTCCATGAAATTCAAGGTATTTCTTTGTCTGTCTAAAAATGTCTCATAGGCAAAGAAATAATCTCTGCTCTAAGGAACTCTCTCTCTGACTGCAGGACATGAATGAGACACTTTCCACCTCTGAGAGCAGGGATTAAGATTATGTGTCTTTGCTGAGACCCTTCGATAGCCTGTCCTCATGAGCTGCATGCAGGGAGAGAGAGGCTGCGGGAAACACAACACGGACTGCTATGAGACCAGCCATGAAACTGATGGGAATGAGGAAGAAATGAGGTGTGAAAGATATCTGTAGTGGAGGCTTTTTGCAAAACATCTGGCACTGGCTTGCACCTCCCTCAAGATCTTGCTTGGATGGGCCCTCAGCCCAATCCAGCATGTTAATTCCTACATTCCTGGAGCATTTACAGGCATCACGGCAAAGCTTTTGGCTCTTAAACTAGGCAGAGAGGCAGCTCAGAGGTGAAGGACGAGACTTGAGTGAGGCTATTAGAGATGCCTCTTTGCTGAGGATCAGCCCCAGGATAGGACTCCTACCCTTTTACGCAGTCCTTGAACACCTCATCTTCCTAAAAGCTCCACTTGTTTGTTTTTTGTTTTTTTTTTTATCCAGGAACAACAGCACCAAGAGACCCTGAGTGTGATCCCAAAGCACCTGCCAGATGTGCCCATGATGCCTTCTTCACCCAGATTCCTTCTGCTTACGTGTCCCTCCTGCCAGGAGGCAGGGCCAGTCCATCACAGCAGCTCAGGGAGCCCCAAGCACTTTCTGTTTATGTCCGTATGGAAACAAGAGAGGCACAAAGAAAGCCAGATGCCAGCAAAAGAAACAGCAGGACAGGACCTAGCAGAAACTAATGGTTTGCAAAACTGTGCATGAGTAATTACACACAGCACCTCTTAAATACAAACTAATCCTCTGCAGCACCCCTCTGAGAGAGGCAGCGGGTGACAAATGCACGTGCCACCAGCAGCAGAACTTCTTGAGGTGATAATTTCTCATGCTGTCAGATAACGGCATGATTTGGCTACCCTGTTAATTAAAACCAGAGGAGGTGGGATCAGACCCACCCTTCCCCAACGATGGAGCTGCAAACCCAGACCCATGAGCCATCCGTGCACCCCATCCCCCACTACTGCAGGTTATATTTGCTGCCCTTGACTTGGCCCCAAATCACCGTACCCCAAAGACAGGTAAAGGCTGAGTAACGAAATGGGGAACCTGTGCTGCCCTGTCCATTGCTCAAGCTGAGTAACACCGCCTCCTAACCGCTGTATTCTGTGGTACATAAACAGAAAAGGCCAGTCTCTCATCCTCGGTGTTTCTCTCGTTTCTTGATGCCTGGTGCAACCTTAGCCAAGGATTTCCAGCCTTTTGCTGTATCTTGGGAGGACTTATTCTGATTTAGAAAAAATAAGCAGGACCTTTGATACCTGAGCCATGATGAACTAGAGAGCACAGGATGGGCAGATCATCTTGTCAGAGCTTTTGACCTGAATTTTTCCTCCCACACCAAGATAGTCCTCGTGAGGAACTTGGTCATAAACTGCTGTCCAAAAGGTGCCAACTTTATCTCTGATATCTGGGCAGGAAGGCATGCAGGGCCTGTGCAGAGCCAACATAACCTAAAGTAAAAGCCTATCTCATTTTGTTTTGGTACAGAGAGTTAATTTGCCTTATTTTTAGGCACTAGTCAATTAAAAGAAGCATTTTTTAGTATTTTTTTCTGGTACCTACTGGCACAATGGTGCATTTCCCTCCATAGGGAAAATACTATCAAAATGTGACTGAGACCATACGATTAAACAAAACTCAACAATTTGTCTTAACATAATTCACTATCTTGTGTTGTAATTGTTCATTCCCTACAACTAATCCAATTGCTGATGAGGATTTTGATGGCAAAGCAAAGACTTTGGGGAATACTTCAGCAAATCTATGCTTATTAGCAGTCATCAAATCATACAGTTCACATAACTGAACCAGCTTGCACAACAAAGGGCCAGTCCTTGCCAAGCATGGTACTGGTGGACTCCAGAGGCACTGGCAAAAAAGTAACAGTGCACAACAGAACATGTAATCACTGAATTATCTATTTTCAAGTTAACCCTCTTCAGTTCATCATACTTAGCTGCAAGGAGCCTTGGTGGAGACTGCTTTCCAAGTTTACATGTTGACTTTGCATACAAAAGGTAAATCCAGTGTCACCCTGCTGACGCCAGCTGAGCACCCTCACTCCAAGTAACTCACCGTGACCAACAGTGGAATCTGGCTCACAGGCACTCAGCCCTATTTGGCAACACCAGAGTATCTCACGTTAGCAGTGTCTATTAACAATTACTCCACCAGCACATCTTCCTTCTCTTTCCCAAGACACAGTTTTGCCCTAGAACACATTTGCATTGGAACCAACAAGCACTGCCCATAAAATCCTTCAAGAAAATTTGATTCATGGATTTAATCTGCTTTTTGCCCGGACAGTAATATATGTCACAGTGGAGAGCAATCCATGACTAAAACCCAGTCCAGATACCCCACTCCAGCTTTTGTTTTTACTCCCCAGAACAAGGGCAGGGCTGACATTTTCATTAGCTAAGCTTTGAGGACATTTCTGCAGCAAAGACGATGAGGTTGAAAACTGTGCCTGTCAAGCTCCAGGGACACTAACTGCATCTTACAAAAGCCACGTTCCCCACCGCCTGCCTCAGTGGTGGCTGCAGCAAGGCAATGCTGCTCTGGGATTGGCAAGGCAGAGACTGTCTCCTCACTCAATGGGCTCCAGAGTTTTGGCCCTCATCCTATATCAGGATTATCTTTCTCCATTAGGACACATTGATTTTGCAGGAAGAGGGATCAGCCAGATCTTAGGTCATTTTTTATGGCCTACCCCAAAGACACCTAACAAGTTCATCAGCTTCAGTGGCCTTTGCTGCAAATACTTGTCTCCTCCAGCTGAAGAAGGAGGGGGAAGCCCAGTGTCCTTGCTGCAGAGGTAATGCAGTCCTCACCTGCCCTTAGAGGCTTTTGACCTGAGGCCAATGTGGAAACACATGTCCCCATGTCCATCCTGCTGGTCAGGAGGAGAGGGTCCACCCTGCTGCGAGAGGCTCATTGACACACTCCTCCCAGAGGCATGAGTAGCTCCAGCTGCTCATATCTGGAGCCATGGAGGACTGATTTCTCTGGGTTCACTGTCAGGTTGCCCACCAGCCAGAAATCCTTTCCTTGTCCTGTTACTTCTTCCTTTCATTTAAACGCTGTTGCTGTGGCAGATGATGACAGCTCAGAGCAACATCAGATCAGCAGCTCTGAGATGAGCAATGCATCACTTCTGTCTCAGCAAAGCAGACAACTTACTCCACTTTTGTGTAGTCTCCCATTAACTGGTTGAGGCCAAATGTCACTGAGATCAGAGACTTCTGTCTCAATGCAAGCTTCTAAACTGAGTTATTTCTTAGCAGAGCAGTGGGGTATTTCCCCCCCTTTTTTGCCTTTCCTCTTCCTCTCCATATTAGAACCTCATGCTCTTCTGTTGACCATAACACGTTTGCAAGGTCTGCTGTCATTCTCAGCCTGCCCTCCCACCCACCCAACTCCCATCTTGGACAACCCTTGTTGCCTTACACCCCTCTGGCCTCAGCTAAACCACAAAGGCAGCTAATGTCTGACCCCAGCTAATACAGGTCTAAAAAGTGCCTTGCAAAATCTAAATGTTCGTCATAACACGTGGAGGCAAAGATGGGATCTGGGGGAGACATGAATCGGGTCTTGGGCAAGCCAGGCTATCTGTGGAGTGGGAAAGAGGAGATACATGGTCCTCTGACATGCCGGGGGCCAAGCCTGGCCAAAAGAAGCTATGGCATGGCATGATGTTGTAGGACCGTGTGGCCATGGGTACCCCATCCACCTGGTGCCTTTGGGTGAGCACCAGCAACACCTGCCTGCCTTGCATGATGCTACGGTAGCTGCTGCTGCACCCACTCCCCCTTGGCTGCTTCTATCACGTCCCGAAGCCAAGGTCAGCACCAGAGATCAAGGGGTGGGGGAACTGGCTCTTCATTAATTCCTGCCACTAACAGAACACGAGCGCAGAGCAGTTGCTGCCCCAACCAGTCTGGCTCATGACAGATGCAGCGGCTTCATGCCGTAATGCCGAGGAACCATCATGGAGCTGGGTCTGCATATTCCGCACAGCTACGCAGCTCGGCGACGCTATGGCCCCATCTCCCTACCTGCACTGAGATGATGATCTTCAGCTAAAAAACCTGTGGGGAAGATCACTTAACAGCTATTTACAAAGCACCCAAAACACTTAGCTGGAAGATGGCGTTACAGGCTGCGGCGTCAAACTGAGGAGGTATAAATTCGTTTTTAGAAAGCCAACAGATGATGCAGGCACATGGATAGCTGAACCTGTTCCGCTGCTCGCCGCCGCGCTGTTTCCACCCTTCACTCACACAGCTCTGAGCACGGTGGAAACCCGCAGGGAAACTCATCACGTCCTCCTTGCTGCCGCTTTCTCACTTCCACGGCTTTTTCTTTTTTTTTTTCCCCTCAGTTCTACAGTTATATTTATTGTTTCTATACATTATCTGAAACAGCCTGGACTTTTTTTCATTAAAAGAAATGCTCCCAATTTTTTCATGCCCCCAGGTGAACCCCATTAATGACAAGTTCATATATTTTTGCAGGTTGGTACATGACATTGAGTCACAGTAATTTACTGGTCTGACACCGGGTATTTCTGTCACTGGGGATTCTCCTTTAGCATCAGTCATGATTTGACTGGGCATATGCGCATGCAAATTTATTCATCCACCAATATTTCACCCAGGAAGGCTCAAGGGATCTGTGTGCTCATTAAACACTGACCCATCTGGGAGACACAAAACTCCTGGGCAAACCCTGCAGAGAGACAGGGGATGCTACAGGCTTCATGAAAAGAAAGCAGAGCAATTTATTTCTACCTCCTTTCCTTGTGGCAGCAATATTTTTGAAGTGATCAGGCTACTGGTAAGGGACACAGGATCAGGCCCAGAGCTGGTGCTGGGGATAGGTATCTCAAGCAGACAGCTGCAGCTCAGGGAGCACAGCCGCCTTTGAAAGGAAAACAAAATCTGTCTTGTGCTGTTAAGCTGCCTGCGATGCATGTGAATTTTTCCCCTGGGTAAGGCAACCTGGCTGGCTTGTTGAGGCATTCACGGTCTGCATGCAAGCCTGTGGGGGCCAGGGGGGTAGGAAGGGAGGCTGGGGCTATTTATACATCTTGATCCCATTGCAGTGGAGAAGGAGATGGCAGCTCCTGGAGAGCCCTGGCTTCACTCACTGACAGATTTTGCAGCCACAGAAGATCTTCCTGTTGCAGTTGGCTGAGCCTGGGGTCACAGCCATGCCATCTCGGCTATTTCACCCTGATTAGAGCCCCCACAACCCCTCCTCCTGCCCTGGGATGGCAGATAAAACCCATAAACCAGAGCCATGCGGGGTGCCTCTCCCAGCACCAGATTCTGCAGAGATCCTGCCAGGCTTTTAATAGCCCAGGCGCCTGCAGCTTGTTTCCCTGCACATGCATTAAAATTCCCCTTGGACACAGAAACACGGTGGGAAGTTAGCATCCATCCCAGTGATATACAGCAAGTAAAGGCTAAAAGTGTGGGATCAGCTCCAGCTTCACATGGCACACCAAGAGGGACTGTGTTTACAAACAAGCTACTAATTGCCTGGCACTGACAGCCACATATTAACCCTTTGCAAATTATTTGTGAATATACCCTTATAAAATGAGTTAAATTGACTTACTAATAAGAAATGAGGGGTGACAAAGTACCTAGAAAATAAAAAAATTAAAAAAATAACCCCCCAGACCAAATCTACGTTATATTCATCTGCATAAAAATTTAGCAGTCTTGCACAGAGGGAGATATCATGCCATCTCGTTCCTGTTATAGGATAGCAAACTGCAGGACAAGGAGATCAGGGCAGAGAGAGAAGGAGGAAAGAATGTGAAAAAAAAAAAATTATCAGACGGGAAGGAATCTGTCTCACTTTCAGCACCTTCGCCAACAGCTTTCTCATTTCATTTAGCAAATGGAAAGAACCATGCCAAAAATAATGGGCAGCCAGCTCAAATCCAGCCCAGAGTGCAGACTGCACGTGTCTAGTGCCATGCAACAGGTAGCAGAGCCCAGCACCAGCTCGTGGCTGGGCAAGGAGCGGCCCCAGCTCTTGTTAGTGATGGATAAAGAGTATTTTCATTTGCCTTATTTGCTTGGCCAGGCTGTGCAGCACCAGGGACCGAGTCCGGATGGAGCCCTTGCAGTGGGCAAAGGGCTGGTCTGTGGTGGTTGGTGGAGCATGGTTTGGTCCTGGGTGGAAACGTGAGGGTTTGGAGGTTTATTTCCTCCTGCTCAGTGTCTTGCACATTTGATGGAAAAGGGCTGCAAAGGGAATTAGGGCAACGGGGCTGACATGGGCTCCCCCATCGCTGTTTAATGGTTTCATGATCACTGCCATGCAACATCCCTTATTGCTACCCACCTCTGTGGATCTCTGCTCAGGCACAGGAAAATAGAGCTCAGCTTGTCCCAAAAAACACATAAGCACAGATCTTGGAGACTGCAGATTACCCCTACCTACTTGTACAATCCCTATTCAATGTCATCTCGCTATAATGAAACCTCTCATTAATTGCTGAGTGGCATGAGCTGGCGTGGCTGGAGCACAGGCTCGTACACACACCCATGGCTTCTAACACCGAGCAGGGCATCGCTTCTCCTGCACACCATGGGGAAAACCTCATGCAGCACTGATGCACCCAAAAAAAGCCGAGGTGGGACTTCTTCCAGAGCCTAAGCTCAGCAGTCAACAAAAAAAACACTGCTTACAACTGGCAATAACCAGCATTTATCAACATATTTATGTCAGGGCTGAAATGATGCAGAGTGGTGGTGATGGGGAGCAGTGAGAGCTAGTGACAGGATAGGGCTGGGCAGCCTGGACCCATTACAGGAGAGAGGTGGCTGTTTATACAGCGCTGGCTGAGGGGTTTTTTTCCTACAACCCTTTTCCTCTAGCTTCAGGGGGAAAAAAGTTTTGTTGAAGATGATGTTTCACAGGAACGTGTTGAATTCAGCAATATTTTCCGAGGAGGAAGGAGAAACCCGTTCAGCAGCATTGCTACACTTAAATCTGTCTTTTTGCTTTTGTACTTTGCACTATGTCTTAATTATAGCTTTATTCTCATGTATGGCATTCAAGGGTGTATTTATGATTTTTGGATCATCACACACACACAAAAAAAAAGCCAAACCGTGCTGGAAGAAAATGTTTTCTGAGATTTAATGGTGCCAGTTTCACTCCTCCCCTCCCGAGCTCTCGTGCACATGGAGGGACGGGTGGCCCCAGCAGCCTGGCGTGATGTTTCCCACCCAGCCCAGCTCTTCCCCCTCGAAGCACCCCATTTCTCATGGTTTTTGGGCCCAGCTCTGTACGTGTGCCAGGAAAGGGCACGGGAGGACACCCAGCTGTGGGGATGTTGCAAAACCCGTCTGCAACTTTTTTCATTTGAGTTTGGTCCGAAGGCGTCAGTTGGAAAGGATGGAGAATGAATGGCCAACAGGAATCGCAATGCCTGTTTTTAGTGCAGGATTTGAGGGCGGGCATCTCAGGTCTGACCAACATTTTTGGGCTGCTCAGCCGTTTGCAGGGCTTATGCCCGAGCCAAACCCCTGCGCTGCCGAGGGCAGAGAGGGTTTGGCCGGTACCTGAACTGCAAGGCAGTCATTGGGGTTTTGGCCATCAGTCAGGCACCCTGATTTGCTCACCCATCCCTTCCCCCCCACCATTATCCCAGCCAACTTCTATGTGCAACCCAAGCCTATTTTACATTCCATACGGTGGGGAAGGCAAACAAAATCGTAGCTTTTCCCAGTTTATTGGCAGGCGCCTGGGCACGATGGCTCTTCTCCAGGGTTTGAACTATTAGCCCAATTTAAAAAAAAAAAAAGTTGAAAAGGAAGTTGGAGGGCACCAGGGGCCCCTTTGCTCAAAGTAAGCAAGAGAGCTCATCATTTTGTGGTTATACATTACTAGCAGGGTGTTTTAACCATGTGAATTAGACCCCAACCTCTAAATAGGAAAGTTAACCAGGAAAAGGAATTAATCCTCAATTTAAAAGTAAAATATTAAAAATCCTGATGTGACACTGGTCTATTACTTAGCTATGTCTGCAGAGAGCAATGGGGAAGCACTTGGAGAGAGCCCTATTCCTGCCCTTGGGAATGTAAAAACGTGCAGACTTGTGCACGCAGGAGCCTTCAACTTTGACGGGCAGCGATATGCTGGAGCCAGTTGTTTGGAAAGGGAAATTCAATACTTGGGTTTCCAATGTTTCCTTGCTTTTGCAGTGTCCAAAGCCCTCCCTAGGCATTTGGAAGTGCTCAACACCTGCCTTAAAACACTCTTAACTGCTCCTAATGACTGGCCGGGGGGGCTTGCAGCAGCTCCCTCCTACCAGTAACGATACGCAGGGCATCCAGAAACAGGCAAAAAGCCAAAACCACGGGGAAAAACCCCAGCTAAATGTTGAAGGGACCTGGAAGGACCATGAGTGTTGCATTACATCACTCATTACTGTGACAGCCCAAAACAAAACCCTCCACCCAAATGCTGCCAGACCTGGTGGGTCTGAAATCCAAATGTAGCTTTAACCCTTATCCTGAGAAGGCAAGAGCTAATGCTCTTGGCTGTCTCTTGCCTTTGTTTAAGCAAAAGGCTTTGTGATCCCACCTAGTTTCAAACCTGCATCTGCTCAGCATCAACCCATACCAGACCGCAGCAGCTCAGACAGGAGCTGAGTCCTTCGGTACGCCTGTACCCCATGGGGACTCAGGAACCAGGGTTTATCCACAGTCCCAGCACAGCCGAGGCCACAGGACTGCTCTGTCCCACAAGGCTGTGGGCATGCAGCGACAGCACCGCAGTCCTGTGCCAGCCCCAGTATCCCCTCCCTCCTCCACAGCTTTTGGGTGAGGATCAGTGGCGCATACCTTGTCTCCCCTATCCATAGGGACTTCCAGTGAAGATCTCCATCATCTCTTATCATCAAAGAGGGGAGAGATGCTTTTTGGGGCATAATTTGCCTGACCTGTTTTAAACCTTCCTGCTAGGGAGAGATCAGAGCAGCATTTGAAACCCATCCTAAAAACAGAGAGGAGGCTGTTTGGGGGGTGAGGTGGGGATTACTTGCATCAATCCCATCTGCCTCCACTTTGCATGCATTGATTTTCCCCCCAGCCCGTTTCAAATGAGGCTGTAATCATCAGCTGGGTTTTCCTGCTTGATTTATTTATCTGCAGCTTAAGCCCAGAGGTGGGAGATCCCACCCAACATGTCTGCCCAGCTCCAGAGTGGCAGTGATTTAGGGGGCAGGTTTGGGAAATGGGTGGAGTGTTTTGTCATTTCTGGGAACAGCACATCAGGTTAGATGGGGGACTTTTTTTGCAGTCACAGAATCATAGAATCATTTAGATTGCAGAAGACCTTTAAGATCATCGAGTCCAACTGTAAACAGTCCAGCCTTTCTTCATTGCTGGCTCTCTGGCAAATCAGCCCAAAATCCAGAACTTTTTGACAGCAGAGCATAGCTCCGAGTTCTGTTTCTCCTAGCATCTGCGCCACCAAAACCAGCTGTCTGACCTCATGGAGAGCGCAGACATGGAGAGCAGCAAGAAGTCAGGCCAGCTATTAAAGAGAGGTGGCAAGTGCTGGGTGTGTTGTTAGTGCCACTATTAATGCTGAGGGCTAATAGAGTTCACAGTGGTGAGAGGCAAGGATGAAAGTCAGGACATGGGTCATCTGATTGCAAAGGGATTGGTTGATCCCATGTTGCAGGTCACCTTCTGCATTTCATCCTAAACCTTGCAGAGACATGCCAGGTGCTGTGCATAACACATACCAGGCTGCATGAGACCCTCAGCAGAGCCACGAGGGCAACACTGCAGCATGTGCAGTACCTGCCACCCAGGGAAGCCAATATACTGTACGGTCCCTATCGATTTTTTTAGAGGCAGCTCAAAAACCACACCAGAAAATGCCCTTCCTCACCCCACAAGGCAGAAGGCAGGAGCCATTCAGCTGCTGGCACTTCTTCCAAATGACAATGTACAGAAGACAGGAACGTCTTACAAATGCTAGAGTACAAAAAATGAAGATGATCTCTTAAGAGAAAAAAGAACGCTCCTGATAGATGGGTCCATGGGATGCAGCAAATGCAACAAGGTTAGCAAGTCCCCCATACAACACTGTAAGGTCCTATCCTGGTCCCACAAGCCCATCACCTGGTTCAAGAGCAGCCCTCAGCATGGGGGCTTGCACCTGTGGAGCTCCAAGTTCCCAGTCCCCACTGGACCTCTTGATTTAATTAACCTAAAGGACTTTGGAGGCTAGACCATCACTGTGCACTGGTTGGAGGTGCCATGCAGGGGCTTGTTAGCACTCCCAGCACTGCAGCAGAGCCAGGGCCATGGTCCATCCCAAGGACCAAGGCTGAAGAGAAGCCACATGAGATGTGGTGGGTGCCAACAGTGAGCTGGCACAGGTTGGGGCAGCTGAGAGGCTCTTTATGCTGAACTGACTTGAACTCAGGTCTGGGAAAACCCCAGCTACTGCGAGTCTTAACGTGCTGCATCCTGGCAATTCCCCTTTTATGATCCATGAATAAGAAATCTGTAGCTAAAAATCAAAGATTCTGGAAGCCTGTTCCCTATTAAACTTAATATCCTGAACTTTATAGGTATGCATCACTCCAGGAGAGACCTGTGTTTAAAATACAAGTAAAACATCAGTTTCTCGATGCGGAAATAGCTCTTACTTTACATTTCTGCATGAGGTCCTGGCATGAGTTAGTGCTGCTAAGCCCTGCTGTAATAACATATAAGGGAAAATTCTACCCAGACAGCAAGAAATATGTGTTTTATAGGGCTATACGTAAAGTCATCCATCTAAGAAAAACCATACAGGTCCTATTTGCAGGTGGCAGGCGATTGAAGGAAAAGTGATTTTTGGTAATTGGCAAACCATGAGCTCCCAGAGCCCCAGCAGCATCTGAAGGCACAAGTGTTTGGTATATAAAAAGCAGGGGGTGGGGTCACTTGGGAGCAATAACTGCCTTATATTGATGCCAAAGCCAGGAAGGAGGCTTTGGAGAGGGGCCCAAGGGTGCCATGCATGCACTGTGGAGGGAAGCACTGCAGGAGACCTGTGTCTCCACGTCAGAAAGAGCAAAGATGAAACCGTAGTTGAGCACAGCCTGCAATGGTACCTTGCACTGGTTGGGCAGGATGAGGCGCATCAGCCTGGTAACTAGCCCGACAAAACCCATCAGCTGAGACTGACCTGCAGCCAACACAGGCTGAAACACCAGGCACCACATACCTACAGCTGAAATCCCTTCCTCAGCACCAGGGCTGATAAAGCCCAGGCTGGATGGTTTCCTAAAGGGCGTCCCCTCACTTGGGCAAGACTTAATTTTGGGATGTGGGATGGAGAAGGTGACAACAGCTGTCCCTTCTGGCATGAAAATCCACCCGCTTGTGGGTATTTTCCCCTCCTGAAGTCAAAGGAGGCTGATTGCAAGGGACTTGCTTTTCCACCACAATGGGAATAGGAAATCAGGTTCCTGTTTATTCTATCAAGAATATCTTCCAGGGCTGCTGGTGGCCCAGCAGCAACCAGGTAGGATGCCGCAGGTACGGCTCCATATCACAGGCAGCATCTCATTTCCCTGCAACCAGCTTCTGAAATAGCTCAACAAGCATCTGGCATCCCTGAGAGAGTTAAGACTAAGTCAATGTTTCCGTCATCAACCTCACTTTCGAGGGGCTTGTAACTCTCAACGTTTGTGCTCTCATGAGGCCAAAACTTGGCACAGATGCACACGGCCCAGATGCAGTTTTATTTGGTAATAAATAGCTTAAATCTCATAAGCCATTTTTTTTTTCTTAAACATGTAAAATAGGAAAAGAAAAATGTGTGGGGTTTTTTCTTACCTTCTGATAATTTTGGGAAAGCAGCTTATACTGAATAATTGCAGGGGTTTTTTTTTCAGATACACAAAGTCCACAATGCTGTTTCTCAGATATCTTGCCTTTTTAATATCCGCTCTTTAACAGGATCAATGTCCTTCGCCCAGCACAGCATAAGCATTGCAGCCCAAAATTTCCGGGGGTGACTCGCAATCCTGGATTATTCAATCTTTGGCACATTAAATCTGATTATCAGGACGAACTAAAACACAGCAAAACTCCCCAAGCCCTTTAATCAATGTTGGTAACATTTTGAGGATGGATTGCTGTTTTAATTGCGCCTCTGTGACATCCCACTTCTCTACAGTTCAGGCAGTTATTGTAGCCCAGCACTATCTAACCAGCCCCAGGGTGAGCACTGTTTTTTGTCAGCTATCTGCCAGGACTTAGCACTTTCAGATTTACCCCAAACACAGAGTTTGCTCTATTGAGGCCAGCTACTACTCTAGCCAAAAGCCAAGGAGACACCCCAAGCCCCCAGCCTGAGGGTTTGGCTGCCCTTCAAAAGTCCACCTCAGCTAGAGCAGAGAGAAATAGCAGGGATTTTGCTCATATGGTCAGCTCCAGAAATCAGAGGGTCCCCAGTGGGATGCCGGGCTACTGTCCAGCTGATGCTGTTATCCAAATGCTTTGTTATCTGCAGGGCTGGGGTGTTTTGCAGGAGGCAGTGAGGGGCTGCTGGATATGCGAACCTTGCACTGGTATGGGGAGCTGGGCTGATGTTGGGTCAGGGCTGTGCAACATGCCCCAGGAAGGACTATGCAGATGTTACTTTAGGACAATGTCCTTTCCTTTCGGTGGGGATCCACCCATCATGCCCTCTGAGCCATGTACCCATTTGCTGGGAGGGAGGATTGAAGGCAACACTACAGGGTTTGAAATTTTCCCCTAAACCAGCCTCCCACCAAGTTCTCCACCTCCCGCCAAGTTCTCTGCCTCAAAGCCAGGCTTCCAACCCAACTGCATGCACAGATCCTCCACACAAACTTGCTCCATGTCTCAGCCCCGCCAAATCCCAGCAGACCCAACAACTTGCAAGAGAGGTACAGGGAATTTGCTGGCTGGAAGCAAGGCAGGCAGCTCGTGCTGCTGAGCCCTCCCCTTGTCCAAGAAGGTCCCAGGCAGGTCACCAGCCCTGTGTACATGTAGTCTCCAGGAGGAATGGGATAGCCCACATATGGTATGGATTTGCACAGAACCAAGGTGACTCACTGAATGAGGGAGTGGGGGAGTGGTGAGTCGGAAGAAAAAAATCCCAAATATACAGGTACACTTTGGGCCATCTGTCCTTGAGCAACACAAGCCACATTATAAGGCATGTAGGGGATGTCACAGCAAGAAATGACTCATGTGAAACTACTCTGACATGGCATAGCACCCAAGGAAGAAGCATCCTCCTGCTGCAATGAGGCCGCTGCAGGAATTTTTCGGTGGATAAATTACAACACTGCATCCAAAGCTACCTCCAACCACAGCAAGGACTTCCCTCCTCTCTTTCTCATAAGACAGCTGGGTCTCTGGAGAAAACACCAGGCACGGTCCATGGTTGGGAAGCATTTCCTTAACATCAGGCTGGTGCCAGTTGTGTCTGTTGCAAACCCACACACACTGGCTTCAGTCTGTCCGCAGGAAAGACAGAAGGACAGCAGTGGTGGGTCTGCACTGCCTGTGCTTGCTGTCAAAGCATGTTTGGGTTTTTTTTATCTTTAAAGGCAATAGGGTGCCAGTAATTAAAGTAGTTTCAAGAAGCAAACCCAGCTACCTCAAACAGAAGAGCTGTTGCAGAGCCAAAAGATTAATCCATGTGAATATTAAAGACACAGAAACTACAAACAAATCCAGAATGAACCAAGCCAGGTGATGAGGGAGGTCCATATGCAAACCTGCAACCCCTAATTTCATGTCTTCTCCAGCTGCCACGGGAGGAATGAGGGGCTTGAGCAGATGAGGAGGATGCAGGGGAGGAGGAGAGGGACCCCAGCAGCAAAGCCTGCTCTCTTCTTCAAGCAAAACACAACCTCCAGCAGTCTGTTCCCATCAGATTAGTTTGGGCGGAGCTAAACAGAGCATCGCAGTGTGGGAAACTAGGCTAGGTCCAGAATCCTCATACCACATCAACCCCTTGGTTCGACATGATGGGCATCTCACGGGATGGAGAGCTTCAGGGACCTTGGGGAGATGCTTGGGGAAAGTGCTGCTGCTGAAAGTGCCTCTCAGCAGGTGACAAGCCAAACCAGGTGGCCTTAAGGCACCTGAAGGGAGTGTTACCAAGGCAGTGGCAGTCGAGTTTATCTCCCTTCACTGTTTTCTTTCAAAAAATTGCCTCCTCCCATCGTGCGCAGAAGCAAACCACCCGGCTGGGACCTGAGCTGACCTCCCATTATGATTTTTACCATTCCTGACAGTGGTTTTGCCAAGCCCACTCAGACAGAAACATTTCTCCTCTCTCACATGGACGTTGTTTTTATTACATCTACCTTGGAAACCTACACACTGACATTCAGCGTAACCAGCAAGCACAGCAGGTACACAGCAGGCAGGGAGGCTACGCAGCCCTCAGCCCCACTGGACCTACAAAAGCCCTTGGAGAAGCCCATCAGCAGCACCAGGCTGCCACTGTTATCTTCCTTTCCTAAGCCAGCCTTGCTGTTGAGAAGCAGAGCTGGCGTTCAGAGGGAATTCAGTTCCCGGAGCTGTGGGTGCTGCTCTTAACAGAGACAGCAAAACAAAGAAGAGGTTTTCGGTTGCAGAATAACCTGTAAATTATTGTTTATAGGGCTGGTTAAGTGCCCCCATAAATACAAATAGTGGCAATAGCTGGAGTCAGGTGAGCTGTCAGCTGTAGAGAGGAAAGGGGGATGCTGTGGCAGGGAAAGCATGTGTCCCCAGGGCTTTCTGCACACCAGGCACTTTTTAACTTAACTGATGCATCCACCCACATGTTTTCAGGATCAGTCACTGCCCACTACATATGAGGTGAGTTTTCTCTCATGCTGATGGGTTATTTCATGTTTGCAGTGTGTCACATATGGGCTTTTACTGGTTTTACTGGGTGGAGGTGCAGCTGCTCCTCCAGCTCCTGCTCTTGGACCTCTGGAGGCTGTGGGAGACTAAGTGTCAGACACGAGAAATTGGTCTAGGGAAAATTACTGAACCCAGTTAGAGAAGCGATCCATGCCAGCACAAGAGCCGAGAATTTGCCAGTTAATTAGCACAATACTATTAGGAGAAGGTTGGTGGCCTTGGGGAGAAGCCTGCAGCCTTTTTTGAGCTCTTTCCGCATTTGATCCTGCTTTTCCCAGATGAAATTTGTCTCCCTGCATGGGCAACTTTTATGTCAGATGAAGCCTTTAGAAGACCAGATTTTCAAACAAGTACAGGATGTGGTGGTGTACCTAAAGGACATCCAGAAATGGCCAAGCTGGTGCAACCACACAGCAGACCACAGCCCAGTGGGACTGACAGTTCCCACCTCGTTGGGGGCCTAAACAAGCCGTTAATCAGCCTCAGACTGGCTCAAGCTTTCCTCCACTCCCTGAAACTCATCTTTCAAAACGGTTGTCCATCCATTGAGGCCATCCCCAGGAAGCCAGGACAGGAGGCTGGCAGACGGGCAATGCGCTGTTTCCCAACTGCTGATTAAACTGGGATGATGATGTTTGGCAAAGCGTCAAATTAATTAACGCTGGCCACACAATCTACAAATCCCTTTTGGCTTTAAAAAAAAAAAATATCTAAGAATTTTCCGAATTCATTTTCACATACCTCACTGGCCTGACATTTTCCCTTGAATTTGCTGTTCCTGAAGTTGCATCTGTCTTTCATAGGGGGCTTGTGCCATTTTTAGACACCATGAGTTTGAACATGTGGCAGAAGGAACTCAGACCCTTTATAGCTCTTGGCCTTTCAGAGAGGATGGACTAAACTTTGGCTGATATTTAGCAGAGGCTTGCAGTGCCGCACACGACCTCCTCCTTGATATTGTTATGACCTTTCAGCTTCATTTGTGAGACCATCTGAAATTTGTTTGATTTTGGTTCCTCTGCAGGGCCTTCAAGCAGACTTTTAGAGATGTGGTGAATCACAGCACACCAAAATTAGCTGTTTCTGTACTAAAATGGTGTGGAGGGACACTTACCCAGTGCAGTGAAAAGCAAGCTGGTTAATGCACGCTGCTTTACAGAGGAGGAGATGGGAGCTGGGCAGAGGACAAAGCTGTCCTGGGCAGCAGAAGCAATGGGTGGTGGACGCAGGCCCAGACCCTCTCCTCTGAGTATCTCCCATGAAGAGGTGTTTGTACAACCACAGGTTGCTGCCATGCCGTTCCTTTCCCCGCTGCCTCTTGGTGATGCTTCAGGGGCTGAAGGAACATTTTCCCCTACAACCAGCCAAGGTCTCCTACATCACCCCATGCTTGCAGGGCTTTACGGATACCATCCCACCCAGGGCTCCCATGTTGATTAGTGTGTTACCATTGCTAGTAAGATGAACCAAAGAACAACAGGGCTGAGTTTCTACCAGTAGCAGCCTAGATAACCCTTTTTTGCCTTGCATGAACCATTTTTCCCAGCAGCAGGCGGTTTTCTGCCCTGCAAGCCATAGGCATACATGACCAAGAGCAGAAAGACTCATCCCAGAGGGCACTGGGTCAGCCCCAGAAGGGTGGGCAGCAGATTTACAGGCCATAAGACAGCTCAGCTTTGTCTATGTATGTCAGTCCTGCATCTTAGGGAGTGGAGACCTTTCCTTCCCAAGGGATGACAGAGCACCTTTTACAATGTCATAGCCCTAGATGTTCAGGAAGCATTTAGGAAATTGTAATTCAATCTTTTAGCTGGCATCATGCCGGCCCAGAGCTTCCTCCTGGCTCCAGAGAGATGCCTTCATCTGCTCCAGACTGAGGAGGGACCACGCTTTTCCCTGCCAGACAGCTGGGATGGTGGGCTCGTTCTCCAATTTTACTTTTTTCCTGCAACAGCCTCATGCTGGGAGCCCCCAGCCCGTACCTCACCTGCCTGCCCTGCTGCACCCGGACACATACTCGTACCTTTTACCTTTGGCACTTGCAGAGCAGGAACTGGCCGGTGCTGGGTTGCAGGCAGAGCCCAAAGCCCTGAGGCACAGGCAGAGGTTTGTACTTCTTCCCACAGCCTCAAAAATCCTGTGGGATGGGAGGAAAACAGTCCCCGTCCGGTCCAGCTTGTGACCCAGCTGCACAGAGGTTCTCAACCTGCTGCCTGCACTTCCCACCAGAGCAGGGACTGCAACTGAGCACCAGAGATGGGGGGTGATGATGTCCACTCTGGGCACCCAGCTGGATTTTTAGCAGGTGACCATCCCCAAGGCCAGATGGGGATGGTAGGGAGCCCAATTGCTGCAGGTAGCACACCTGCAAGGAGGGGCCCCGTGGGGTGATGGGGGCATCAGGAGAGACCCCATGGATGAAGGTCTCAGGGGTACAGGGCCTGTGCATCTCAGTGAAACAAAGGAGACCAGGAGGGTGGTGGTGGTGGCTATGGGGCTGGAGATGCACCCATCCAAGTGGGGCCAGCAGCATCTCAAAATTTCCCACCAGTCCAGGGCAAATAGCCTGCACCACGCTCCTCCCCACAGCACAGGAGGCACTACCAGGAGCCTACGTAGTTACAAAGTGGAAAAAAATACACTTGTTTTTCATTCCAGATGTGACCTCTAGGCCCCAAGGATTTTTACTAATTACTAAATTTAATTTATTTTGCTCTCTTCTTGGGGCTAAGGCTTTGTGTCGCTGGGCCTGTATTGTTTCTGTTACAGCCTGCTGGTGTCCAGAGAAACTTCAAATTAAATACCAGTCACACATTAAGGTCAGGCAGCTCAATTCCATTAACAAGCAGTGAGACCCAGCCTCCCAGTAATGAATGCTGCCCACACCTCCTAATGATACCGGCAGAGGAACCAGGCAGCACCAGCACAAAGTGATTGGCACCCCACTGACACTGGGGACAACAAAATTGATTTTTAAAGTCCATTCAACTTCTACACATCATGGCTTAACTTTTTCTGACCTGTGACAAGTCTGCATGAGCTCCACTTGAAAGATAGAGCCAAGAAGGGGAAAAAAAAAAAAAAAATCCTCAAAAAAAATCCTCAAATAAAAAATCCTAAAAGCAAGAAACAGATTTCAGCAGGGTTGTTCTGTGTCAGTTTCCAGCCCTCACCTCCAGCCATGAATTTCTACCCCTCAACTTTACGAGCAAGATTAAAGGTTTTTCACCCCGCTGCCTGCCACAAAGACAGTATGGAGGATTTAAAGATGTTAAAATATCCTCCCTGTTGCTGGCCTCACGGGCTTTGGATCTGGATAAGCTCACCCCAGTCTGCTGGGTCTATCCCTCCTTCTGCTTTTCACAGCCCAACAGCCGCCAGCACTGGCTCCCCCCAGGACTCTGTGCCTGGGTGGCAAGCAGCTTTGAGAATCTGGTGGCCAGCACAGCAGGGAAGCGCGCAATGCAGGTGCCCACCCCACCATCTGCCCACACCCTCCTGGCACGGCCCCACGGCTGCTGACCCACTTCACCTGCAGTTTCTCTCCCTGCTTCGACAACACAGTGGTACAGTTACCATCACTCATGGACAAAGGATGACTTACCACTAAAAAAACATCAGAAAACGCTTTTCCTACTCTTTAGCACAATTAACCCAAATCCAGGGGTGCAGCCAGCTCATGTTTGTGCCAGACCAGTACAAGACGCAACTTCTTATAGAGCCTTAATTTATCAAAGTCCCATTTGGGCATCAAGGTGAGGATGTTCTCTACCACGTAATACAACAGCATGGAGAAGGACCTGACTTGGGCTGAAGTCAGGAGTTGCTCTGCTGCAGCAAGATGACAATTTTAGTTGTGTGTGACTACCCAAGGTCTAACCAGCTGTGTGCCCAACACCATCGTTTCAGAGACATTTTGGAAGTGTAACTGGGGTGAGGGAGAAGAGGAGGTGGGGAAGGGGATGAAATAGGACTTTAAGGCACTACCACAGAATAAGGAGTCTGGGTTTCAGGCTGCAAGCTGTCTTGTCATTATTGCTGAGGCACTTGGGAGTTTTGTAATAGCTCTTTTACTCTACAACAGTCATCCTTCCTAAAGGAAAACATTTATTCCACTCAAGTACAAGTAAGAGTTAAATACAGGCAGATCAGTTTAATAGTGTAGTTATGCCTATTAAAGCGACTGTAAAACTAACATCAAGGCATTTCACATTAATTCCCTCCCAGTGACTCCATATCTGATTTACTTCGGCAAATCCCCTGCTATTGAGAAGTGACCACAAGCCTCCGTGGCCCTGTATTAGCTGGCATTGCAAAAAGTTGCTGTCAGACTCAAAAAGTCAAGATCTATGAGCTACATAGGGAAAGCAAACCTATTGATCAGAGCAGCTAGATCGGGAAGTCCTACGGTTAGTGTCAGCAGCCAGGTTTCCCCCCAGATCATTATTTTTAAGCAGATTTCTTAGAGGAGATGGGGCCTGAGTCACTTCCCACTACTGCAGTGGGTGACCTTGGGAAAATGCCTCCCCCTGGATTAAAACAAAATAATGTTAAAACCATTCTTTAAAAAAAATGTGACACTAAGAAAGAATTGAGGTTTTTATTTTTCATCCAAAACTCTCAGCTTTGTCAGCTTTCTGTTTAATTTCTAAATCTATTTCCTGAAGAATGCAGAGACATCTGACTAAGTTTTTATGGCTAAATACAGTTCTTCAGACATCTCCTGTAACACATTTCCTTAATAGAGACCACAGAGAAGAGGATGAAAAACAGAAATCCACTTTTTCCCCATCCACATTTACATTTTACCAGGAATTTTACCTACAAAGGAGCAGAATCATCCACATTTTCCTTGTTCCCTGAATTTTATACCCAGTGGCCTGTGAGATGGGCACTGGTGCATTGTACAGGTGGAGAAATGAAGGTGGGAGCCCAAAAGCACTTACCCAACCTTAGGGAAGGCCAGAGGGTCCGAGGAGGGATCTGTGGAGCTGGGGTCAGCATGTTGTGCCTACTGCCCACCCAGACCCACATGTGCCATTTAGGCAAACAGGAGCGTGCCCAGCACTTTTGGGAGAGCTGGTTTCTGCTCCAGGTGTTGGACACATCCCAGCTGCTTAGACTTAGACCAGACCTGTGGTGGTTTGGGATCTTCCCCATGCAGATGTGGCCATGGAAGTGGATCTCCCTGCCCATGGAAAGTCCCTTTCTTTGGAGGGGACAAACCCAGTGCAGAATGGACAGGAAGTGCCCAACATTGACTTTTATGGCAAGAAAGAGCACATCTGCACCCCTGCCCTTGCCATCTGACTGCCCATCAGCCCTGGGAGCAGGTATACCCCCAGGGACTGCTGACCAGAGACCAGGCACCTCCTAGGTGCTGTCATCTACATCCTTGACTGTATCCCATATTGGCTGGGCAAGACCCTGAGACACTCAATTACCGTGAAGGTAGTCCTGCCCTGAGCAGGAGGCTCGGCTGGAGATCTCCAGAGGTCCCTTTCCAGCTGAATTATCCTGCAACTCTGTCAGCTAGTGGAAGATGCTCTTAAAAAAAAAACAGAGCATCTTCTGGTGCAGCTGGGTATGCGCCTCCATATTACTGCTCCGAAAGCACCAACAACATGGAAAAGTCTCCTCTACCCTTGCAAGGGGAGTGCTTGTGTGCAGTGCACAGCACTTCTGCATCATGAGGAGCACAGACTTCACACAAAGACTGGAATGAAGATAATCCTACATGTGTGTTTTCCATTTATATTGTCAGTTCACAGCGTAACTGAACCTTTAGAGAAAGCAGAAAAAGATTACAAGGTTTTTCACAGCGCTAACAACTGGATCCAGGAGAAGACTTCTGCCTGAGTTGAAATAATACAGCATGAGTAACACTAACAGCGTCCATTGGTTGGTGATTCTGGCAGATATCAAGTAGACAAGATAAAAGCAGCAATTATAAAGGTGTATTTCAGATTCAACCCACCTCTGGGGGGGTAGGGACAGAAAAAAACATCCACCACAAAAAAAAAAAAACATATTTGTTCAAGCCACAAAATGTGTTGACTCCTCAGAGCTTCCAGTTACAAACAAAAAGGAATTAAAGTTGGGATCTGAACTTCTCAGTGATGTTAATTAAAGCCTGGTGCCTCTAGAACACCAGCCAAGCTGCACGCTGCTTTTCTAAAATTTCTCTCATGTTTTTGAGAGCCACAGACTACAAAGCATCTAATCCTGTTCCTCCATTCAGAAGCAGCATTTTGACCAAGCAAATCAAACTGAGCCCCATTAGGAGGTGCCGGCTGGTTCAGAAGTTGTCCAAGAATTTGTCCAAGATTTGGCAGATCTGCAAACATCTAGCCCCAAAGAGATGCCTGCAGGCAGTTCCCAAGCCCTGAACACCCTCACACAGAAAGCTGGATGGGTGAATCCTGATTTCTGACATTTTACAGTGGGATCATCCTTATTTTTTAGAGAAGCAACAAAAGCTGTATGGATGTCAAACTTCCTCCTGGGACCCCTGGGTTCAGGTCATTTACTCTTCTGCTCTAAGGGAGTATATGGATTTCTGCTCTCTCTGTTTCAGCGTAGCAGCAGAGCAGTGTAAAGCCCCACTCGCATTATCTTGCTTGTAGTTTTAATCGCAGAGATGCCCTGCTGTTACAGGTACAGCTTGGGCAGAGTTACCACACTCCTGAACGCCCCATTTTCTCGATGACAAGTGGTGGCTCATTCAACCAAGGTGCCCAGCCCCTCAGAGCAGCTCAGCTTGCTTGACAAAGGTCTCCTTTTCTCTTAATGTTGTGGAAACCAGTCAATGGCCATAACCCCTGCCCAGCTTGGATGTGGTGGAGAGCCACAGTTCTCCGAACCATTACCAAGCCACTCTGACAAGTGTCCCCAGCTTGCGGTGTGGGACCTCTCTGCTTTTCCTTGACTCGCTGGTCCATCACCCACTGCCCTGAGAGCCTCCTGGCCTTCCTGCTGTGTGTTGCCCTTCCTCCTCCACTATCACCCAGCACTTCCACACCAGAGCTCAGCTAAGACCTCTCCCACAGATGCAAATTTGCCAGGAATTTTAAGCTTGGCTCTTTGGAGAGAGCAGGGCATCAGAGGTGAAAGCCACCTTTCTCACCATGGAAGGTAGTATGCACACAGACACACAAAGCAACTCCTCCAGCTTAAGGACTGCACCACAAGCAACCCCAAAACCCCAGGAGATGTGGGGACCAGACCCCTCATGGCAGGCATCGATAAGAACAAAGCGCTTTTTCATTGGCTTTTTGGTGTCTGAACCTTGGCAAACACTTTGCATTTTCATGTTACTGTTGTGTTCTGGGCTTTTAT
>VZTV01075632.1:0-57589 GCA_013400875.1 Anhinga rufa | reverse complement strand
GGAGGAGAGTCCTGCTTTGGAAGAGTGGGGCACAGGGCTGTGTACCCCACACTGCACCCACACACCTGGGGCTGGGCTCAGAGCAGGGCTCCAGGAGCAAGGTGGAGTGCAGCCACCTCTTGCCTTTCCGGCTTTATCCATGCAGGCATCTCCTATGGGTGCTCAGCTCTCTCTGCTCTTATAAAAACCACTCAGACTCTGCTTTTGATGGCAGGTGCTGTATCCCGGAGAGGTCTCCAATCTCTCAGCATCTCAGGTTTCCTTCCATTCCATCTTTCTTGCTCATGCACCTGCTGCCTTGACCATCCTCTGCTTCCCTGTGTCCATCCCATCAGCATCCCCTCCCAACCCACCCATGGCTGTCCAGGCTGGGCAGGAGTTCTCGCCCTCTGTCTGAGCAGCCTCATGCCAGGAGGGACAGCAGGAGCTAAGAGGCACAGAAGTCCTGACCAGGTCTGCCAGCAGTGTGCCTGTGGCAGGGGATGCTGAGCCGGGATGCAGCTGTGCCAGAGCAAGCCAATGGTTCCCCAAAACCTAGGAGCCTGCAAGCTCTGCTGTGCATGGTGGGTATTTGCAAAGTGCAGTTCCCCAGCTCAGCAGGGACAGGAGCTGGGGCTGTCTCCATTGCAGAGCCCTGCTCCTGCCCAACACCTGACATGGCTTCTTCTTCTGGGCGTTTCCACCCAGTATGGCAGATTTAATAGACAACTAGGGAGGGGTGGCTGGGCTCACCCTTCCCCTCCTGTAGTCTCCTCCATCCCTGCAGCAGACAGCTCCAATCCACCAGAGCACCCCAGAAGTGGCTTCCCAAGGAGCTCAGCCAAGATGAAGCAATATATGCCCCAGCTGCCTTTGTGCCTTTGTCACACTCCTGTGTGCACACCCAGGCTGGTGCATTGGAAAGGGTCTCACTGGTGCAGGCTTGTGACTGACACCCTGACAGAGAGCTGCTGGACTCTGGGACCCAGGCAGGAAGGAGGTGAAGCTTCAGCCGTAACTCAGATAAAGCCAAACCCAAGCACCAAGAGCTGTAAGGGACTTGCAGCTACGCCAGCTATGCCAGCCCCAGTATGTGCAAGTCCCAGGCTCTACTCCAGGCTGGGAGATGATCCCCTCAGCCCACAGCAATTACTAAGACAGTGAAGCACAGGACATCACTCCTAATGACCTGCCTCCCCAGCCTCTGGCCTCTCCCCTGGGGATGCTGCCATCTCACTGGACTGGTTACCATCTCTCCATGTAGGGGACAACATGCCAGGCAGTGCTGGGTTGCCCGGTGCTTCTGAGGAGCTGAATTCCCAGGCAGGGAAAGGGCCTGCTCTACCACCACAGCCCATGGGGTCTAGGGGGTGAGAAGCAGCCCCAGCAGCATGTGAGCCTGCGCTGCAGCATGCATGCGTGCCCGGGGGCCGGCAGCGCCTCAGCTCCCTCTACAGCTCCCCAGATGGTCTGTGGGTGGTAATCTCGGCAGGTTGGTGGTGGCAACTTGATGAATGGGCTGTAGAATTTGGTGAGATAATTAAAGAACCTGACTCTCACAATGCACCTGATAACAAATGAGGTGTCTCTTTTCCTTTTCTGTTTTGCACGGTGAATTGTATTTCTAAAGATTAATGGATTTACCATTTCTATCTCAACAATGGTCCCATTCCCCACTCCTCCCCGTTACTGAGGTGCGTCCCCCTGCCTCCATCCCCAAGGTGTCTCAGCCAACAGCACAGCCCTGCTTTACAGACACATGGGGAGGCTTCGGGGTCTGGCAGCCCTTGGCCTCGGCTCTGACTGGTCCCAGCCCCAGGCTGCAGTGGGGAGCAGCCATGGAGAAACCGGAGGCCCTGTTATCCACCCACAGCATGTCTGTCCTTCTGGGACCCAGGGCTGAGGGCTCCAAGGTGTTGCATAAGCATGTTCCCAGTCCAGTGGCATCAGGCCACTGTTGGGATGCCAAGGAGTCTGCGTACAGACCCATCCACCTCGCAGACAATGCCTCGATGTAGCACAGTCAAGTGGTGGGAAGGGTCAATGATTTGGGGGAGAACAGGGATGCTCTGAGCCACACAGACCAGGAAGGAAGAGCCTGGCTGGCTCTGCTGTACACTCCAGTTACTGACAACCAAAATCGCTGTCCAGCTGAGGTGTGAGCACTGGTCCAAGTTGCAAAAGACCCTGCCCAGCATCCTGGGGCCGAAAGGCCAGTCTGACACCAGCTCCAGCCAGTGCTAGGCGGGCCTCTCCGGCTTGTCTCTCCCTGGCTCAGGCACACAGCACTTTGCCCAGGAGACGGCGCCCTCCTCTGCCCCTGCGGTTCCTTTCCATCTGCGTCAGACCTTCCCTGGTGAGAAATACTGGCAAGGGAGACACTTGGCGAGCACAGCTCTGGTCATGGAACAAGCACGATGGGATCCCTGGGGCAAACAGCACCCCCGTACTCCTTGAACTAGCAGGAGGCATGAGATGCTCCAGCATAGTGGTGGCACTGGCTCACCAAGGAGTGATCCTCCCAACATGGTCTGCACTCACGTCCAAACAGCTAAGGACTGAACGGAGCCATCGAAGCATCTCCAAAATGTGCTTATATATTATATAGACATTTAAATTAGGTACCTGTGCAAATCAGCAGGTCATTAATCACCCACTCGTTTAATTGGTTTTCCTGCCAAATTGGTTACAGATAAATAATTAAAGCTAAAAAGTGGGTTTGGATGCATTCCTCTGGAAAGTTGGGTCAGCAGCTGGAAAAAAAATCTTTTAACTGCTTGGCTAGTACAGTCCACCTCCAGTGGGAAGGGACCAGGGAAGGTGGTGGGGCCAGGGGTGCCCAGCTGAGGGACAGGGTGGTAGTGCTGGGGGTCCCTGCCCATGCTAGCACCAGGCTCATCTTTGCATGCTGTACCCTGGAGAGGCTTTTCCAGGGAGAAGGTGCCTGCCCGGGAGTGCATCTCTGGAATGAGGAGCCGCAGGCAGGCCAGGCAAGCGTCCCGCTTCCGCGTGCTGCGAGTGTGGGTTTTTCAGTGCACTTGGCTGCTAATCATGCATAATAATCGCATTTGCAGAACACAAATGTCACTTGGCTGAGTGCTTTAATTTACTGCCCCGTAAACACACCCTGGGGATGTCTGGGCCCATAAAACATTGACAAGGGCCCTCGTTTACCGGACATTGTCCCCCACAGACCCCTTTGTCAGATGGCGTATCCACGGGATGCATGCTCCCAGCTGCTGGCCGAGCACTGGCAATGCCACATGCAGCCCTGGCTCCTGGTGTGATGGGGAAAGAGAAGGGTCACCCTTCACCCCTGAGTATGCCCACTCTGTGCAGCCCTGGGACACTTGAACCAGTGCAGCACCTCGTCGAGGCAGGGGCAGGAGGGGCTGAGTGGGGCTGTGCTGAGTCCCCCTCAGGAGTGTGGGCTCTGCCCCACATCTCTGCCCAGCCCTGCCGAGGGACATGCACCCATCCCATCCTGCAGAACCCAGCCTAGCATCCCCAGGTGGACACTAGACACCTTTCCCTGTGTATGGGAGATGCACCACACACATGGGGACATATCCCACATGTGGGGCACTTTCCAGCCATCACTCAGGCACGCAGCACACAAAGCATCAGCCCCTGCTCCCCCACCAGCACAGCCCAGGACACTGAGCCACACTGGCTCCCGCAGTGCCCAGGGAATGCACAAGCAGGGGTCAATGCTGCCTTGATTTGATCCCAGGGGTCCAACTAGCCCTATCCGGCCAGCAGCAGCTGAAGGGTCTTTGGGGATTTCTCAGGCTTCCCAGAGGGACAGAATATCTCCTTCCCAGAGCTTTTCCTCTCAGTGGAGGAGAGCTGGGCACAGGAGCAACCTTGGGCTGAGCAATCACTAGTTGATTCAGTGCAAATTATATGGGAGGATAAACAGAGGCAGGTCAGTGGCAGAGGCTCTTATTTTGCAAGGGCAAACATTAATGAACTAAGGGGACTAAAGTCCAGCTACCTGGTCTTCTTCCCCCTCCTTTTTAAATACAGGCTCTGTATCCACTATTCCCCAGCTGTCCCCAAGCTTCCCAACAGGTGCTGGATCCATGCAGCATGGGCTGTACTCCTGAGCTTGGACAGCACCTGGGGCTCTCAGGAGTCTCCCTTCCAGCTCCACCATAGCCCCATCCTGCTCTGTGGCAAGGAGCCATGGTCCCCCCAGACCTCTTATTTGCTCTGGGCCTTTTGCCAAGCATCGGCCTGCTCCAAAGGCAGCTCATCATGGAGCTCATTCCCTCTGCTCCTGCCAGGGAAGAGACGGACAGAGTGGACTCCGCTAGCACTGCTCAACCCTGGGGCACTTGCCATCCGTGGCTTATGGCCCCGCAGTCTCCTTCCCCTTGCTTTATCTAGCATCCTTCGTTGCTTTCTGATTGTCTCAGCCACTTTCCCTTGTTGTTCTTGTTAAAGGCAGATCTCAATAAGTAGTTCACTAACTCAGCCATTTGAGAATCATCATTAATTTAATATCCTTCCTCATTTATTAATGGGCCTACTTTGTCTTGACTCTCCAGTATTTCCTTTTCCCCTTGATATATTTGTAAAAGCCCTTCCTATTCCCTTTAGCCGCATGGCTACCACTAATGTTTGCTTTTCCTGCTGTCTTTAACATTTCTCTTCAACCTTAAATGACATGGGCTCCTCTGGCTTCTCTTGGCTTCTGTACAGGGCTTTTCTCTTCCACACCAGAGCTGTCCCGCTGTGAGGCAGTCCCTGGGAAGCAGCAGTCCCCTGCCTGCAGCACACTCCTCTGGCAGCTCCTGGCCGGATCCTGAGGGAGCTCCAGGACTTGTTGCCCTGGCAGAGGGTCCTGATGGAGTCAGCAGGACAGGATACCTGCTCATTGCATTGTGACAGCTTCCCAGAGGGACCACCTACACTGGAATAAGGCAGGTAGCTCTGAACCTCTCCCCAGACACCCATCACCTCTCCCTGCCCTGGCCCACACCACACCCAGTTCACCTCAGCTGGTCCCCATAATGGGTGGCTAGCCACACCCGCTTTGACCCACAGCACTGTGGGAGCCCAGCTTTGGCTTTTGCAGCATGGCAGTGGGTCTGGCTGGCCTTTGCCATGATGCCTGTAGCCAGCACTCATCCTCACAGGCTGCATTCACCAGGTCCTGGTCATGCTGGTCCATCCTGGTGGGCAGCAAGTGCCCCTGAGCCAGCGCCGTGCCCTCGGGGCCAAGAAGGGCAGCGGTGTCCTGGGCTGCATGGACAGGAGTGTGGGCAGCAGGGCGAGGGAGGCCATCCTGCCCCTCTGCTCTGCCCTGGGGAGGCCGCAGCTGGGGTGCTGTGTCCAGTGCTGGGCCCCCAGTGCCAGAAGGACAGGGAGCTGCTGGAGCAAGGCCAGCGCAGAGCCACAAGGATGCTCAGGGGATGGAGCATCTCCCTGGGGAGGAAAGGCTGAGAGACCTGGGCTTGTTCAGCCTGGAGAAGAGAAGGCTGAGGGGGATCTCCTCAGTGCTGATCAGTGTCTGAAGGGCGGGTGTCAGGAGGGTGGGACTGGGCTCTTCTCAGCGGTGCCCGACGACAGGACAAGGGGCACCGGGCACAAGCTGGAACGCGGGAAGTTCCACTGAAATCTGAGGCAAAACCCCTTTGCTGTGCGGGTGCCAGAGCAGCGGCCCAGGCTGCCCAGAGAGGCTGTGGAGTCTCCTTCCCTGGAGCCATTCCCACCCCGCCTGGACGCGGTCCTGTGCCCCTGCTCTGGGGGTGCTGCTCACGCAGGGGGGCTGGACGGGGGGATCTCCAGAGGTCCCTTCCAAGCCCTACCATTCTGTGATTCTATGCACCAGCCAGGGAGGATGGCAGCCAGGTCCAGTCCCCATCACACTGCTGCTTCCCCACTCCTTGCCTCAGCTGGACATGGGGACATCCAGGCCCCAACGCTGGGCAAGAGGAGCCCGAAGACTTGATCATTCAAGCCCTGTGGGAGGAAAAGGTGTGGGAGCAAAGAGGGCAGGCAAAAAGTTACAGGCAGGGCTGCAGAGCAGGTGGAGCCCAGAGCACATCCTAAGAGGAGGGTCGGCTCTGCTGTGCTGTTGCCAGGGTGATGGGAAGCAGAGGGTTGGGGATGTGTCTGTTTACATAAGAATTGTTGATTAATGAACATACAGGCAAGATAATGAACCAAGGACTTGGAAGCACCTGAGTTATCTCTCCATCGAAAGGCAGGCAGTTTAGCGATTTAGCTGCAGAGCCTTCCTGATGCACCTCACTCTGCACCCCAGCCTGAATGGCCTGACAAAGCCAGGTCCAAGACAACATGCAGTGGTGCAGGGACCCAAATATGTGAGAGAAGATAGCCCCCACCTGATGGACTTCACCTACCTGTGCCCCTCCAGATCCACATCAAGGTGTCCAGGCAGTGACAGCACTGGGATGCTCCTGCTGGCAGCTGCTGAGAGAAAGAATGCATCCCAAGCTCCCTCCCAGCAAACTCAGGAGAGCATTGGCCTCCCCACTTGCCAGCAGTGCTGATGGAGTTGATGGGTTTGGGGTGCATAGTAGAGCTCAGGCACCTCCCAGGTGCCCTGCATGAGTGTTGAGTAGCCAGGTGGGAAGCCCAAGCAAGCTCTGCTACCCACCACCCTTCCAAGTCATCATCTCCCCTGCGTCTGCCATTAGATGTTCTGTGTCCTACCCACCACCCTTCCAGGTCACTCTCTCCCTCTGGGTCTGCCCAGGTAGTTTGATCCCATAGCCTGCCATGAGCAAGGTGTGTCAACCTCTGCTCATGTGGACTGCTGAATCAGTTGGCCATGCCACTGGTGTGTCCCAGGTCACAGCCACCAGAAACAATCCATGCAGAAGGGCTTCCCACAGAGGTCTGGTGTTTATTAGCATCTAACAGGTCATGCTTGCACTCCCACCTTGATGACCATGTGTTGGGACTCCCTGCACAGAATTGCAAATGGCAAGATTGTGGAAGCACCCAAGTCCCCTCCCTGGGCTAGAGTGAAGGCTGGCTACAAAGATCCTCATGCCCACAACAACCTCCTCCAAAGTTGCCATACTCCATGTGGGGAAGGCTAAAGATCCAGCAGCTTCCAAGGCCATGGAGAAGCTGAGAAATGTCCCTAAAAGCTGTATGCTGGTAAGATAGTGCCACCACTTTTCACAGAGCCCTGGCCCAGCACAGCAGCACATGCTGGTTTGCTCCCCCTGCCCAGGATCCCTTCACTGGCTAAGGCAGGCAGTGGGGAGGGAGAAGGTGGTGGTCCCCAGGACTGCCTGCCCTGCCCTCCCTGCCAGCACCCTCACCCCGGCCTGCAGCTCCGTGCAGGCACCTGGCTCCTGTGTCCACCACCTCAGCCCCATGGGGTTCTTGGGCATGGGGGAGAGTTGGGGCTCCTACCCCAGGTACACCATGTCTCACAGCACAGAGGTGAGTCTGCAGGAGTCAGCGATCACCCAGCATCCAGGTTGGCATCATGGGTACCTGGTGCCCCCCAGGCTCCTCCCTGGATGCAGGTCCCGAGGCCATGTGGAAGCTCACAGGCAGAGCCTGCCATGGAGCAAACCTACAGCACAAAGCTCGTGGCCAAGGGGCAGCTGCCCACATCTGGGTGGAGGGTGAGGACTTGGAACAGGCCTGGGACGCATATGGGTGGCACAGCAAGGGCACATGTGGCAGGAGCATGAGGAGGGCAGCACACTGGGGCATCAGGGGCAGCACATTGCATGCATCACCGGTCCCCGAATTTCTATGTCAAGTCTCGTTCCCAGATGATGTATCAAAGCTCCAGTGCCCCATATTTCCACGGAAAGCCCCTGTCCTCTCAGAGCTGAAATATCTCTTGAAACCTGAAAAAATACTCTGTTCCCAAGCAGGCACTAGGAGCTGGAGCAAAGGAGGGGCAGAAGAAAGAGGATACACTGGAGAGCGGAGAGAGGCTGGGAGCAGGGATGCTGTGCTGGGAAAGTGGGATGGTGCAGTGGGAAGGGATGCAGTAGGCAGCAGGCTGGGCAGGGTGAGCTGCAGAGGAGAAGGGGAAGGTCTGGTGGCAAAGCCCGAGCAGAGGATCCAGGGGCAGAGCCACCCGTGGGAGGTTCAGCCCAAACGGGTACTGGGAGCCTGTTGCCTGGCCCTGGGTGCAGTGCTAGGGCGGTTTCCATGGCACTTTCCGGTTGCTGCTCTGCCTGCTCCAAAGGCTGTGATTAAGCACAACCAGACCCACAATTACTGCAGGGCTGTTCCTGGCGGGCACACCAGCTCTGCGGGAGTGCTCAGGGCCCTGCCTCTCTGCACCTGCCTGCGTGCAGTGTGCCAAGGAGGATGTGAGCTGCTGCTGTGATGCCTGTGCTGCGTGCACTGCCTCCAGGCAGGGCACGGATCAGAGTCCCCATGTCCCCAGGTAGGGAAGGGATCATGTCCCACATGCCCCAGGCAGGGCAGGGATCAGTGCCCCCATGTTCCCAGGCAGGGCAGGGATCAGCATCTCTCCATGGCCCCAGGAAGGGCAGGGATCAGTGTCCCCATGTCCCCAGGCAGGGCAAGGATCAGTGACCACAGGGACCTCCAGAGACCTGCAGCAGGGCAGGGAGGAGACAGCGGTGTCCGTCCCCTCGGGGACCCCTCCTTGCTCAATCCCCACAGCCCCCATATGTCCCCCATCATCTTCTCCTTGTGCCACATCCCTGTGGGGTGACCCCCCTCCAAGACACCCAGGCTGGGTGCAGGTCCCTGAGGGGGGAGCACACTGGGGCGGCTGCCTGCGCAACTGGAGCAGAGTAAATGCTGTAACTTTGAATATGTCCGGACATAATGACTTTAAAAATGTATAATTCTGCAAACCAATTAAGACGCATGCCCGCATCCCCAGCAGCAGGGGAAGTGAATTGTGAGTAACTCTCGCAGACCTGGAAGCCCACTTGATCTTTACAAAATGTGCGCAGTGAGTGCTCCTGAATATTTAACCCTGATGGCTCCCCGGTGCTGGGGAGGCTGTGAGGGGCACAGAGGGGATCCTGGAAAAGGGAATGTGAGGACCTTGGCAGAGAGGGAGGCCCCTTCTCCTCTCCCTCCTGCCCAGCTGTGCACCTGAACATCAGCAGTCATGCTGGGCTGGCAGGATTGGTGCTGAGCTCTCTGCCCCAGAGCCATGCCTGCATGGGGCAGGCTGGCTCTTAAGCCTGGGTGACACTTGGGTTTGGGCTGGAATGTCCCTCCCAAGCCTGTTCAGGTCCTCTTTTGGCAGTGCTGGGATGGGAGTGGGCACAGGAATGCCACTCCATCCCTGGTCGTGACTGTGCTGGGAGCCAGGGCTCTGCCAGCTCTGTCCCTGGGGAAAGGGAGAGACTCACAGGGTCCCTGGAAGAAACAGGGGCACCAGTGGCACTGCCACCCATCCAGGTCATCTCTAATTCCCAGCTGCAGGCAAGCCAGGAGTGCAAGGCTGGATTTTGGTACTGCCTGTGGCTGTCCTTGTCCCACACTAACCCATGACGCCACATCCTGTGGTACCCAATAGTGCTCCATCCCATGGTAACCCACAGTGCCCTGTGGTCCCACATGGTGCTCCACACCCTGGGGTCCCCCACAGTGCTGCACCTCACTGCCATGCCATGCCATGCCCAGTGCCCAGTGCGTGCTGGTTTGCCTGCAGCGCTGTGCCCAACGCGGCATCTGCCTGCAAGCAAGGCTCAGCCACCTGCATCCACCCCGGAGGGCCCATCCCCAGCAACGCACTGGCCCATCATGAGATTAATTCTCGAGAAGGGGCTGTAATTACCTTCCATCTCCCCCTTCATAAATATGTAGAAATAAAAGCAGCGCACTCTGCTGAGCCCACCAACACTCGGCGGTGACCTTTCCGAAACAATATGTGCTGCGAGGCACATTCGCGCGCCAGGCAAGCGTTGCCATGGCAAAGCGGGAGCGCAGCAAACACACCACAATTACGGGGGGAACAGCTCCCCGGCATCACCGTGATGCTCGCCGTGGAGCCGCGCGCCCGCCTTTATTGATACAGCCTTTTGTGCAGTGTAAATGTCGCCAGGCTCTCACCTGCCTCGTGCCGCCCGCCAAGTACCATCACCCACGGGGCCGGAGGAGGTGGGAGGTGGATGCTGAGCTGGGTGGTGGCCCTGGATGAGGGGGGATAGCGTCCTCGTCATGCCTGACCAGGTGACCTGCAGCCCCTCTCCTGCATCGCTCAGCTCCATCCCCATCTTACCCAGCCCACGGCTTCTAGCCAGCTCCAGGACAGTCGTATCCCCAGCTTCAGCTCAGGACAGTCATAATTCCTGGTCCCTTCTCTCTCCTCTCTGCTGGGGACACTTGCTTTGTCCGTATGGTGTGGCTCAGCTGCAGAAATGGGAAGCATCTGTACCCTCATTCCTGCATATAAACCCTCAACCCCTCTTTCCTACCCCCCCTCCCTTCTCCTCCATCCATCCAGGGCACCCCACTTTGAAGGGCATGCCAGCCTGCTCAGGTGCCAGCACAGAGGTCCCACAAGCCCCCATCCTCTGCCGGCCACCTCCCCAGGTGCCGGAGGGTTTTGCAGGCACAGGGTCCCTGCTCACGGTGCACGAGCAGGTGGCTGCCGGCACAACGCAGCACAAAATCAATCGACCGCGCTCGCTCCCAGAGACGATTTATACAGAGAACAAAAGGTCTAAAAATGTGCCAGCACTCCCAGCCTGATGGGAAAGCTCTTCATGCACAGCCAGCGGAGATGCTTGCTGGGCCTCCGGAGCCAGCTCGGAGGTGCACACCACAGAATGCCACCCTCCTACTGCCCCCTCCAGCACCCCGCTGATGTGCAGCTGCACCAGCCTGGCTTTCTGCCTCGCTCAACATCCTGCTCAGGCTGGCATCTTCCCAGGGCACCTTTGCTTCTTTTGGGGCTCCTCCCCATGGGTGCTTCAGGTCCTGCTGACAAGTAGGCACATGCTGGTGTCCCCCTGCCAGGGCTGGGGGCTTGCAAGAGCTGGCCAAGCTGATCCAGAGCAGGGGATCTCAAGGCTTCCCACCCCCAGCAATGCTGCTGCAGGGCTGGAATGCTCGGTAAACCCCTGCACCATGCAGGCAAGTTCCTTTTCTCTCAAAATCCTGCTGCTGCTGCAGCCCCAGACATGGAGCAGGCAGCAGTGGTGCTGCATAACACCAGGCAGGGTTGAGCAGCCAATGATTTGTGGAGGCACACCAACCCTGGCTACATCCTTCCCTGTGCCCAGCCGCTCCATCCCCATCCCCATACAGATGGGACAGCACCAGGGCTGTCACCACCCCATCCCTGCGAGATGTGTCCGGAGCTGGGGCTAAACAGAGCCGCTGCTGCCATGCACTGTGCCGTGCCGCTGCTCAGCTCCGTCCCCCCGGGGACAGCAGCCAGCGTCTTGCCTGAGGCAGAACAGCTCCAGCGCGGCTCCACGTCCTCGACATTACGCTCAATGCACGGCTGGCAGGATCTTTTCAGATGGTTTTCAGTCATTCCGTAACATCTCCATCCTCTGCTGATCCAGGCAGTTACAGGGCTCTCACCAAAGCATCACTGCTGGTCTTTTAAAAGAAGCCAAAGGTGAGTGCGCTGGGCTGCTGCTGCCTGCGCACGGGCACGGGGAGTTTGGGGGTCCCCTGCCACCTGCATAGGGTACAGGGTGCCCGTGTGACCAGGGGTGTCACAGGGTGTGCAGGCGGCACCGTGAGTCTGGGTGCATCGCTGTGTGTACATCCCTGCGTGTGCACATCACTGCGGGGTGGGGGGCGGTGGGGGGGAGTGACACTGAGTGTGGCTGTGTGTGCCACTGTGTCACCGCGAGTGTGACACAAGGTGAATGCCACCCCGTGTGTGTGCGTGCTGCAGGATTACTGAGCGCTCCTATTAGCTATTTGTTTAACCTTGTTTTGGAGGCGGGTGAATTCCCTTTGCAGTGATGCGAAGCTTTATTGCTGCCAACCCATAAATCAGGGAGTTTTGCTCCTCTCAGATGCCAGGGGACTGCAATTAGCAGCTCTCCCACTCAGTGCTTGACCCTGAGCAGGATGCCCTCGCTACCCCAGGGGAGCATCAGGGCTGGCAGGAGCCTTCGGCACCCCAGAGGAGGGTGGAAGTAGGTACTGCAGAGCCTCCCTAAAATCTAGAGGCTTGAGCTGGAGGGGTGAGGCTGGGAAGAGCCCCTCATCGCAGTATGTCAGAGGGTTGGCAAAGCCACAGCCACCCATGGGGCATGGGGTGGGCATGGGGCAGCCCTGAGTGTTCCCTCTGCCCTGCACCAGCACTGCCCCCAAGTACAGCCAATGCACCCTAAACAAATAGGGTGGTCTCCATTTGTGTTTTCTGACCTGAAGTGAGAGCAGGGGAGAATTCTCACCCCGTGAAGAGCATCACTGAGGCTTCCAGGGCAGAGGATGCTGGTTCTCATCTTTGTAGGCAGCACTGGCCCCACAGAGAAGGTGAGGGTCTCCATGCTGACAGAGCTCCTGGCAGGCAGGCAGGGGGGCAAACCCCTGATTTGGCACCTGCATCTGCCAAATCCAGCTGCTCTGTGAGTCTAATTTTCCTTCTTGCTGAAGAGGGAGAGGGTGTTTCCGCAGAAACACGCCTGTCAGGGAGTTGGAACTAAAGGGGAGCCTGGGGACACGGCTGGCCAGCCCTGAAGGTGCCTGCACCAAAGCAGAAAGCCAAAAGCTGGAGCACCATGTCCCCACCATGTCGGTGTGTGCTTGGTGGCTTTGCAAAGAGAGAGGTGAGGGTCTCATAGAGAGCACCCAGGCTCAGTAAAATCCCCCTTGCACCTCAGGGAGAGGGAAGGTGGAGGATTTCCCACTACGAGGACATGGCTTCCAGTCAGCCCTGCAGCAAGGAGGCTGCCCAACACATGGCAGCGTGTGCAAGGTCCATCCAGGGTCTGCTGCATGGCCCCTGCACTGCACCACAAACGGCACCACCAGCACATGTCAGACCCCATTCCCATGCTCAGGGGTGGGGGACAGTGCCAGGGGCACTCCTGGTACAAACCTCCTCTTCGTGGCACCCCAGGGACTAGGACGGATGCCTCCACAAGGCACAGCCAGCAGCTAATGGTCCATGGCCAGGGCAGGGAGTGGTGCACTGCAGGCAGGGAGTAGCACCTCGCTTGCCGGCCCGGGGCTGCCCCCGCACTGCCTTTGGAGGAAGCGGGAGGTGGCTCCGTTTCCAGCTCAGCAACCTGCAGCAAGCTCCCATTTTCCACTTTGTTAGCCTTTCTGCTGGAGCAGCAGCCAGGCTGACAGCACGGGGCACAGCTTCCCCAGTCAGCCAGCATGCAGCCACGCTTCTCCCAGCTCGCTGCAGAGCCCAGGCTGATTGTCACCACCATGGGATGAGGGCAGGAGGGCACCATGGCACAGTGAGCCCTGAGATGCAACAGGGATGCTTGTCTGCAGATACAGGCACATCCAGCTGGGCCAACGATGGAAGAAACCCCTGGGTTGCACCGTGGCATCTTTTTCACCCTGTGCCAGCAGGCTGAGCAGTGTGGGAGGCAAGGAGCAAGGCCACTGGGCTTGGTGGGAGGTAGAGTGGCTTGTTCCAGCCATGAGCCCTTCCTTGTCACATGGATGGGTGCAACAGGGCTGAGCTCAGTGCTCGCAAAGTGCTGAGCAGAGAGGGGAGCAAGCTGTGGTGAGCCAGGGCTGGCGGTCACGTCAGACTTCAAAGGGGAGCAGGGTGTAAATATTTCACCAGGCCCTGCACAGAGCAAAGAGGCAGCGGCAATTAGAGCTGAGCACGTCCACTTGGAGCAGGCAGGGGAGGGAGATCAAAGCCCAGCCAGGAGCTCACCTGGGCAGTGTACCTGGCTGCCATCCCCAGGAAAGGCTGCTCTGATCTGGGCACAGCCTGTGGCCTCCTTCAGCCCATCTGTCCAGGGGCTGGCACTGTCTGCCCACAGCTGGGGACACCGAGGAGCTGCAGCCCATGTCCCCAGCCCTGCAGGAGGCTGCTGCCCAGCCAAGCACCCACAGGTGGGCATGGGGCTGCCTGCTTGAATCTGTCCCCTTGCAGCACCCTGCTTCCCTCCAGGATGAATATCTGGGAAAAAGGCTCACCTCCACCTCCTGTCCTGCCTGGCTTTGCAGTCACCATCACAGCCCAGAGGGGTGGCAGGCCCCACGGGCATAGACAGAATCCTTGCAGCGTGTACCGCCCCCAAGCTCTGGGTGCTGTGGTGCACAGGGTGGCATGGGGTGCCACGGAGCTGGGAGCTGTTGCACCGGTAGAGGCAGTGCTGCCACCTGTGCTGCTGTTCATGCCCCCAGGATAAAATGGAATAATTCATTTGCTTTGGCTTCAAAAAGGCATTTGCTGGAAGTCCTGTGAAGCACGCCCGGGCCCTGCTGCCATGCTGCTTCCTGGCATGGGTGGCATGGACAGGAAGGGTGTCACCAGGAGATGGTCTCTTGTCCTCGGGACCCTAAGAGACTGTCCCCAGGAGGGCAGTGAGGCTCAGTGGTGATGTGGAGCTGCCCCCCAGTGCCCCGTCCCTGAGCCAGCCCAGGGCAGAGGGACAGGGGGAAGTACCCAGTGTGCCAGCAGCTTGCTCTGCCCATCCCCACAACCACATGGGGCTGGGAGGTGGCACCAGCCACCCAGTGCTTATATTTAGGTATTCCCACTAATAACACAAAACTCCTGGCTCCCTCATCTTCTTGGCCAGGAGGAGAGGGGCCAGGGAGTTCACAGCAGTGCTCCAAGCCATGCTGACCCACACTGGCACCTGACACTGCTGCATGGTCCCACCAGCACTGACACAAAAGGGCTGTGGCCAGGATGTGCTGTCACATCCCCGGTGGCACACTTTCCCAGCAGCCCTGGTGTGCATGGGCTCTCCCTTGCACCAGGGACCCAGTGCCAACAGGGCTGCTGAGTGCCCTCAGTGCCACCATGCTCACTCCATCCCGCTGCTTCTGTGGTTCTCACGTGGCCCATGGGGTCTCGTGATGAAGCCAGAAGGTAGGTGGTACAGAGGGGCCAGGTGGGCAGAGTGTGCTGGGGGCAGTGGCAGGGGGACACAGGCTGTGCATGCACACATCTTTGTGTTGGCAGGTATTTCTGGGGCTGCTCTGTGTGTGTGTGTGTGTGTGCATTGGAGCTGTAGTGTGCACAGCAGGGCTGTGTGTGTGCAGTGGGGCTGTATGTGCAGTGGGACTGTGTGTCAGCACCAGGCCAGGTAGCAGCACAAGGGGACAGCAGACCCCCATGGGCAGGGAGGGCTGTGCTGGGGACCCTGCTTGCTCGGGACTCCCTCACTCCCAGGGGTGGGTTACAGCAGCCCCTGGCAGCCAACTGCAACCCCCAAGCTACAGCCCCCTAGGGTTTCGGCTCAATTTAAAGGTCTCCTTTAAAATATGCTCCAGCTCTAGCAATGCTGCCAAGATGGCTGGAGCAGAGCTGGACTCCCCACTGAGGCACCCAGCCCCTCCTGGGGCACCCACGCTCCCCAGCACCCATGCCATGGGGGGGGTCCTGCGCAACAGGGACCATGAGCAAGGTGACGTGGGGAAGCACTCTGCAATATGCCACAGTCCTAGGGCAAAGGTTCCCCCCACACCCTGGGGAATTGGGATGAGTGCCCTCCCAGAGCAGTGGGTGCACGAGAGGGGCCCCCAGCACCCTGCCCTACAGCACAGGGAGGGGATGCTGCCTCTGGGGAATTAGCCCATGAGCAGAGACCTGAAGCTGGAGGCAGGTTTCTCATCACCAGCCCTGCAGCACACACCATGCCGAGCGATGGGGTCCCGTGCCCTTCCCCCTCGCCCCGAACAGGTTTCGCTTGCCGGCACAGCTGCCACGTCCAGATGTTGCCAGTATTGAGGGAGGCAGGCTGCTCAGCCCACAGCTGCTCCCTGCTTCGCTTGCAATTGCTTTGGAAATATTGTGTGTGCTCAGCTCTTCAGAGCTAATCTCCATCCTGCAGCCAGGGCTGGGGGAACTGGCCATGCTATCCCGGCCGGTGGGGAAGCTGGGGAAGGGGAGAGGGCCCCACCAGCAGCCCCCACGTGGGGCAGGGCGGGGGTGGCCATGATGCTGCGGCGGGGGCTGTGCTGGGTACCACCCCAGCGATTCCTTCCTGCTTGATTGGGGCCATTAATCCTGCACTCTCCGCCAACCTGACAGAGTCTGTAAGTGTCGGCGTGTGAGCGATCCACTCGCTCGGCACCATCCATCAGGCCCCTGGCAAACGCCATGCGACACCCCCTCCCTGATTTATCTGAGGCCAGTGGAGTCATGAAAAACAGCTGGTAAATCCTTCCCCATCAGCCGGCTGATTATTAATGCAGCCAAGTGTGGAGGCAGCAAGCGATTTGGAGAGACAGGCCGGGCCAGTGCTGGTGAAAGGCAGCATATTGCCCAGTCCGGCTGCCCCGATGGTGAGGTCCCTGCCTGCAGGATGCTGCCTGCTCCCTGCCGTGGTAGGAGCAGAGCCCTGCCTGCCCCTCGTGCATGCAGGCAGCAATGCAGTGGCTGCAGAAGTGCCCCATGCTCCTGCCTGCACCTGCAGCTCCTGGCTCGAATGTGCAGGGCACCCCCTGCCCCAGGATGCCCAGGCTTAGGGGGCTCAACACCCCTGGGAAGAGCAAGTCGTGCTGCTCCTGCTGGGTAAAATGGCCCATGAATGGGGGCAGCCGGCACAGAGGGGCATCGGGGCTTTTCCAGGGTAAGGGCAGGCACAAAATGAGGCTCTGATGTAGGGGCAGGGGGTTGCCCAAAGGAAGGAGGGGGAAGCCAGCATCAGCTCTATGGGCAGTTGTGGAGGGGGGCCAGGTGCCAAGCTTTTACAGCCCCGTCCCCCTGTTGCACCCCACATGCGTCCTGCAAGGCTTGTGTCCTGCAAGGCTGCCATGCCCTCTGCATTGACGTAACAGCTTGGGGAAAAAAAAATAAAATTGTGTGAGTGGGCTGGAAGGAAGCTAGAAGCAGCATTTTTGTGGTTGTGTGCCGAGCAGGTGCAGCTGACAATTAGCTATCTCTTCTCAGCCTCTTCATTTAGTTCCTCAAGGTTATTTTGAAAATTGAATATTCAATTAATGAAAGAATGGCTTTGCAGGGCTCTCGGTGCTCCCTTCCTTGGGGCGGAGGCACCCTCGGGAACAGCTCGGGAGGGGAGCAAAGAAGGAAGAAGCACATCCTCCTCCTTATCATGGCCTCCTCCCCTTAGCCCCCCTCCACAGCCACGTTTTGAGCACTCTGAGCCCCAGATTTGCACTGAGAAGATGAAGCGGCAGAAGTCGTCGTGGTGGAAAGTAGGTGACGTTGAGTCACGTTCGAGCCTGTCATGGAAGACGTCGTGCTCCCTTTGCCAGCGAGCCTCCCCTTCGAAACCCAGCCTGTAAAAAGCCCCACGCCCCGGCACCCCACCAGCATCTCCCCAGCCCGCCTGGTCCCCCAAAGCCTTGGGGCTGCGTGGGAGGGAAGGGGGGCAGCTCCTCCCCTCCCTCCAGCACATCCTCTCTCCCACCCTCCCCTCTCTGTTTTATTTTCTTTTCTGCCACTTAAAATATCATGCGACAATGAGCCTAGATTGCTTGGAAACACTGGTGCTGCTCCACTGGGTCTTGTTCCCTGGCTCCTTGCCAGTGCCCAGAGCATTGCTCTCCTCCAACAGCAAACACCCTCCTGGCCAAAATGCTCACGTGGCGTCACCTGGCAGCACCCTCACAACCCACTGATGGAGCAGAAGGTCCCTTTTCTGCAGCTCCTCCCCACCTCAGACTACTCCTCCTATACCTGCTGCAGGGTCGGGGCAGACTCTGCTCCCCCAAATAAAGCCTCGAATGAGACCCTGTGCCCTGCTGAGATCTGCAACTCAGCCAAGCACCAACTGAACCTAACCCTTGCTCGGTGCTGTGGACATGTCACCTGCAGGACGTGCTCACTGTGCTGGGACAAAGACCATTGGCTTTCACTTCAAGCGTGGCTGGCCACCAGGCTGGGGACAAGTGTCCCTGGCTGGGGCAGCTCAGGGGTTGTCCTCCCACCATGCAGATCCAGGAGAGCTGGCCTGATCCCACACAATTCCCAGCTTCCTTTATTTTAAATGAAGAGCCCTGCACTGCTAGCAAGTCATCAGCATCATGCTCGGATGGGCAGACCCCACTTTTGGTCCTCTTCATTGCTGGAGTCAGAAAATCAGCCCCAAAGCCCAACTGGAGAGGAGAGAGGCGAGCTCTCCCCTAGTCCAGGGTAGGCCAGAGGGGAAATCGAGTCACAGAGAGGAGCTTCAGCCCAGAGGCAGCAAACAGGCAGCATTTCCCCAAGGGAAGTGGCCACAGCAGATTGCCAAGGTGGCTGGAGCAGGTGGCGGCAGCATGGGGACACCTCTCCGTGGTGATGGATGAGTACTGGCTCAGACCTCTGCTTCCTCAGCTCTTCGTGGAGAAGGGATGATGGGAGAAGGCTGAGAGATTTATAACAAAATTTTGCTTGGTGTGTGCCAGTTGGGTCCCAGAACTGCTGTGTGGACCCTTTACAAGGAGGAAGGGTGCTCAACAAGGGCAGGAGCCCCAGCCCCTCTTTGCTGACCTGCAGGTGCTCTCCTGCAAGGTGCCCTCCAGCAAAGTTCCCATAGTTGTGTGACACCTGGCCTTGGGGACAGCAGATGGCCCCATGCCAAGAGCTGTATCCCTTCTGCAAGCCAAGCAGAGCTCATTACGGCAGCATGGTCATGCACAGCCCCTCCAGTGCAGCTTTCCCTGAGCCTCTCTGCTCATCCCGGCCAGGAGTGCTCACTGGGAAAGGAAAATTATGTTTGGGAGAGACTGCTGCCAATCCTGTCCTCTGCCTACCCCTTTTTCCACCCCAAACCATACAGGGCCATAGATCCAGGAGGGGATATTTTAGGTTACCAAGGGGTGTATTGCCTGGATTAGAGATGACATGCACCACAGGGATACTCTGGGCTGTGCCGGGCCAACAACCCAGCTCAGGGTTCATCCTGGAGCTCCTTTACTCTCTCTCTTGTCCCCCCCTATTTCCCATTCCCAAAGTCTCACTTACATCTTCCTTATTATCCTTATTATCCTCCTCCCCGCGCTATCTGGGTCACCCTCCCCTGCCATTACCCCAGATAATTGTGAGCTGAGTGGAGGCCACAGGCAGCAATCTGGCAGGCAGCACCTGCGCCGCTGCCCCAGCGCTGGGTAAAGTGCTGCCTCCATGGACATCTCCCTGCCTTTCTCACCCCCTCCTCCTCGGGTCCTTCAAGCTGACCCGGTTCCTCGGCTCTTGGGAAAGGCAGGCAAGCTGGCAAGACTGCAGGAAGGGGAAGCCGGAATCACTGGGTGAAATCACCCAGAAGGGGGCTGGGGTCGCCACGGCCGTGATGCCCTGTGCAGCAAGGAATGTTTGCTAAGTGAGGAGAAGCCTTGGAAGATGCTCTGGGGAATGGTCCTTGCTGCAAAGCTCCTGTTTCTAGACAAGAAATAGCTGCGCCCGAAGGCAGGAGGGCTCTCAGCCCAGCGCTGCCTGCATCAGTCTCCCGGGGTCCTGCTCACAGGCACGAACAGATTCAAGCCTCACCCAGAAAAAAAATTAAATGGCACCATCTGGCACTCGGCAAGCTCTTCCCTCTCCCATCAGTGGGGAGAGGGTAATCTGGGACGGGAACCAGGCCATGCTGCAGGAGTGGGCCACCAGCCTTGTGTACAGTGGTGGCCAGGCATGCCCCTGCCCGCAGGCTGGCTGGGCAGAGGGGAAAGACCCTCAACCTGGCCGAGCCAGGGTCTGGGGTCCCCAAAGGCTGGCATGGTTCCATTGGGTCCCGGCACATCCCCAGCAGCAGAGCTGGATGCAGCTGCTCCCCACAGGGACAAGGCCAAGCTTTTTTTATACATAATTATATGTCCAAAACTGGCCCAGCCTCCTCCCAGATCTGGTTTTAGCTCAGTTAAACCCACATGGAAATTCAAGCTGTCTGGGCTGCCCAGGGACCCCATCCCTCTCTCCTCTCCTGCCCAGCTGGGATGCCCCAAATCCTGGGCAAGGCAGGAGACGGAACAATCTGCATCCCAGCCTCTCTTAGCAGGGGATGGGGCAGTACGCTGGGATTTTGGTCCCTCCTCTAAAGGTTTAGTAGAAATGAAGTTAAATAGAAGATGAGAGGAAAAGCGTGAGCCCTGGCTGGACCCCAAGTCTTTCCCCCATCAGGGGATGGTGGGTCCTGTGGGACAGGGCTGCCGCTGCCCCTCTGCCTGGCTGTGCTGCGCCCCAGCAGCCCGCTCTGCCCCGGAGCTGCCTGCGTTTCCCCTGCCTGCATTTCCCCAGCGAAGCCGTGGGGAGGAGGTGCCTGCTCCCTGTGATGGTATCAGGGTGGCTGCGGTTCCAGCCTCCGCAGGAATGCAAAACCATCAATTAGGAAATAACTGCCTTGCCTGTCCTTGTTAATCCCCTCCTCTCTGGGCTGTTATTTATTATTTATGGTGAAAGCGCCCCGGGATGCGCTATCGGAGGGACGCCTGACAGGCTCAATCTGTACCGTACAATTACATCCTCCTCGCCAGCTGGGGAAGCCCTTTCTCCACTCCCACCAGCCGGCACTTTTCCGCACCCCTTACAGGACCAGTGCTGGGGGTACCAGACCCCTGTACCTGGTACCTGGGGGTACCATGCTGGGTACAGGGAAGCCCTGGGGACACCCCCTTGGCCCCATACTAAGGGTATCCCCCAATGTACGGCAGGCCTGCGGAACACACCAGCCCCTTAGGTGCCGGGCATGGGCAGCTCACCCACCCTCCTCCCTTTGTCCCCCATCCTGGGCATGGCACTTTGCCATGGGCAGAGCAGCATCCCAGAGTGAGCCACAGGATGAGGCTGCCCCACTCATCCCCCCTCGCCTGCCTGCCAGCAAGTGCGGGTGGCAGCCAGCCTGGAGGGGGGCCCAGGCGAGCCGCTGCAGAGGCATTAGCTGAGCCGGGATTAACATTCACCAGTGAAAAAATAACTCCATCCAAGCTGCGTCTGTTCTGGGGGCCTCGTGTGCGGCACGAATCGAAGCGCAGGCTCCCCTGGGAGCCCTAGGGATGTGTGTGCTGCAGCCGCGTCAGCTCTTTGCAAGGGCTGCTAATGTCTTGGCTAACAAGCTCCCAGCTGAATGTGTCCTATGCACACCTGAGGATGGAGCCAGCTGCCTTTGCCTCCTCCCTGCCCTTCTCCCAGCTACTGTCCTCTGCCCATATCCTGGCAGTGCTGTCACCTCCCCCAGCCACCCCAAGTGGGGACCAGTGCTGGGGCATGGGGTCTGTGCATGCATCACCTGGGGACATGTGGGCATGATGAGAATGTGTGCAAGGGCTTAGAGGCTGGGCAGGCATCCTGGGGTGTTGCACTGTCAGTCAGGGATATGTGGTGACCTGCTTTGTGGTTAGGAGATTTGCGGTTGGTATATTATAGAGCCATGTAGGGTTTGGGGGCTTGGCATCCATACAGGTGCTCAGGGTATCCTGAGGAGCTACAATGGGGCTTGGGGGCTCATTGCTGAGCTGTGTGATGAATCCCCCCACATACAATCCCCCATAGATGTGGGAAATGTGTGCCCTCCATGCCAGGATACCAGGACAGCTCTGGCACAGGTGGCATGCACAGCGGGCAGTCAGGGGTACCCACCCCTACCTGCAAGCCCTTCCCCTCCTCTGCAGTGGGTGAGTGTCCCTCATGCATGCAGGGTCCAGTCCGTCCCCATGCCATGCACTGGTGTTGCATCGTGAGGCAGTGTGTAGGATGTAACAGCTTGGGGGCGCATACATGTGTGCAGGTGTGTCTTCCCAACCCCTGTGCACAGTTCCTGCCTCTCTCTTGGGAGACATCCTGGGGAGCTGCTGGCATCCCATGGCTGGGCAAATCCTCGGGGTACCAGCCAACTGCAGTAGCCCTGGTCCCCAAAGGGGTTGTGGGGTGTCTGTTGGAGACGTGTAGGGATGTCTAGCACATTATTTGCCTCCTGAGGCTGCTAAGCTCCTGCTCACCAGCCTTTTTGCACTCCCAGCGTTGGCCATCGGTGGGTTGTGACTCCAGGATAATGCAGTGCCCTGGAGCACAGGCCATCTGCGTGGGCAAAGGCTGCAGCTCTGGCTGCAGCGGGCACTGCAGGCCAGCACTTTAATAACAGGCTGAGGACAAGAGGGATAAAAATAGCCCCTGGTACTGCCTCCCACTTTCCAGTCTGAGGGGAAGTGGCGCCTTGCCACCCCAGCCCAAGTGGTTATTTTTAGTCTGTCACCTCCTTGCTTCTCTCGTGGGTGGCTTTTTTAAATAGCCGGTGCCTCTGAGCGGCTCCAGGGCCAGGCAGGAGCTCAATGTGCCCATGCCCAGCAGAGCTGGGAAAGACCCTGCCTCACCTGCCCAGAGACTGCCCAGCCCTGCCTGCTCGCTGCCGTCAGCCTGCCTCCTCTTCCTCCAGACACTGACAGCAGGGACAGAGTCTAATCCCACCACCCACCCTTCCCCGTCAGCCCCTGGGGCTCAGGCACAGCTTCCCCTATCACCTGTGCTCGCCTAGATGCTCCAGGCACTGTCCTCTGGCTGCTGCCCCTGCATCCTTCTGGCTCCTGTCCCAACACCTTCCCCAGCCCTGATCCCCATCCTCTGTTCCTGGGCTCCCTGAACCCAATCCCTTTGCTCCAGCTCCTCTCAGGGTTCAGCCCTTGCTCTCCTGCAGCTCTGCCCTTCCCCAGCGCCTGGAGCATCCTCAGGACCCCCTGACTTTCCTCCTCTTGTTCTCCATTTTATTTTAGTAGCCATACCTCCCCAAGCACCCCTTGCCTGGCAGCATCTCCCCAGCACAGTTTAGCCCAGTGCTGGCTCTCTGTGGCTGTAAGCACTGCAGAGTGGCGGCCGTGGTGCCATAATTAGCCAGGTACAGCAGGAACGCACTTGCAGCCTGACAGCTCTTCTGGAGTCGAATGGGAGCCAATTAATCTAATTAAAGTGGCCGCTGGCTCGTTATCCCTGCACAGTTCACAAGGCTACAAAGACGCCCCATCCGCACCACGCCCCTGCCCAGAAGCTGCTCGAGTAGGCGCATATGGGTGGGTGCAGAGAGCCACAGCTTGCTCTCTCCATGGATCCAAGATGCCCCAGGGCACTGCCCTGGCATGACTACAGGGGCACAAAAGCTGGGTGTCCATGGTGGGGTGACTCTGCCCTGTACATTGGGCACCTGGAGGTGCTGGCATGTGGCTGGGGTGCCTGTGGGAGTGGGATGCAGGGGGGTGCCCTCCGAGGATGCCATGGCCACGGGGTTTGCATGCCGTGGGGCTGCAGTGTCAGCCATGCTGTCAGCCCCGGCAGCGGGTGGTGGGGCCTGGCGCCGTGCCTCGTCCCGGCAAGGAAGAGCTTTGTTTCCCGGTGCCAGAGCAGGTCCTGCTGGGTGGTGTGGCAGCATCCTGCAAACTAATTACGAGGCAGGCCGAGGAGGAGGTCTGTCTGCACAGGTGTCTGTCAGCAGGGCTCTGGCACTCACACCACCTAATTAGACACCCTGCCAGCCTTTAATGAGAACAAATGAGAGGCCATCCAGTACGGGTCTGGGCCGCGGCATCCAGACCCTGTCCCGCATGCTGGCTCTGGCCCGGTGCCATCAGAGATCCATTGGCCACTCACATCAGGGCATGGGGGGGTGCCACAGCAGCTCAGTCCCCTGTGCTGGGGAGCCCTGGCATCAGGGCAGTTTGCCTGGCGCCACCATGCCCCCCTGCAACAGCCTGCATCCATCCATCCTGCATGCACCCTCCTGGCAGCCCCTGACCCAACCCCATCCTGTTTCCCCTTCACCAAGTCCTTTTAGGAGTTGAGTCTTGGTGCTCCATCACTGCAGGGTGCCTCTAAAGCAAGGTCCTGCCCTACCCTGCCATCTGCCCCACAGCCTGCCTCATTGCAAAATGGAGAGCTTGACACCAGGTGGATCTGCCTGCATAGGCTGAGCCTCCAGTTACCCTCTCATCAGTTTGATAGCTGCCAGCACCCATGGGGCATCCCATGGCATGCAGATTGCCACCTCCATACCCTTGCCCTGGCAGCACCAATCCAGCTGCACCACGGGACTCAAAAGCACTCGCTCGAGTACTTTAAAATCTGTCCATGGGCAGGGAATGTGTTTGCAACACACTGTCTTCGGGATCCCCATATGACTCTTCCATGTCTCCCTATCATCTAAAGACAAACAGACCAGTGTCCTGGGTTGAGCACACGGCAGCTGGCAGCAGCACGTCCCTGCGCCCTGACCCCTGGGCACAGGCAGGCTCCCTTGTTGGAGCAGGGAACCACATGCGCAGGGTGGCCAGGACAAGTTGGGAGCATCAGGTGCGCTACGAAAATCCTCAGTGAGTCTTCAGGAGGAGCTGCAGGGGAAGACCTCAGGACATATGTGCCTCTGGAGAGGGAAGCTTAACCCAACAGCAGGGCCTCGGGCAAGCTGGAAACAAGGTCCAGAAGAGCAGGCTGATGGGTGAGGATGGTGCTGCTGGGAGAGAGCGCTGGAGAGAGCACTGGAGCCAGCCTGGCCCCAGTTATAAACTCCCTCTGCAAGTAGATTTACGCACCAGCGGGCACCGGGGCATCACAGCAGGCGTGTGCCCAGCCTGGGAAGCGGGGAAGGGAGCCAGCTGGGCTGGGGGGGCGGCGGGCCACGACGCGACACGCCGGCTCTGCCGCAGCCCTATAAATAAACACACCCACACGCCGCGGCGCACACGCCGGGATGCTGAGGGAAGGCAATTGCGTGCGGCTCCCGGTGGGCAGTGGGGAGTAATGGGACGAGACCAAGCACCGGGAAATGGCGTGCAGGTATTAGGAAACACTGCCCGCCAAAGGAGCGATAGGGAGGAAGGCAGGTCCCCGTGGGAGCTGGGCATGCTGCCTGCTCTGCAGGGCATGGGCAGGGCTGGGGCGGCCCTGGAGCCCCCAGGCAGGAGGGAAGCTGAAGTAACAACGCCTGCGCAGTCTGGAGGGGAAAATGTGCCATTAGGGGACATGCACGCCTCCACACCCCACTGCACACATGCACGCGTACATCCCCACCATGTGAGTGCACACACACATCTCCATCCCTGCATGCAAACTCCCCTTTACCCCTGCATTCGCCCCGGTGTGTGCATGCCCCTTCAACCTGGCATGTCCCCCCCATGCACACGCAACTTCACTCCTCATGTGTCCCATGCACACACGCCTCCATCCCCCCTGCACATGTCTTAGCCCTTGTGCACCTCTGCACGCATACCTCTCCCTCCTCTCCGTGTGTATCCCCACCAAAAATCACCCTCACAGCGCCCAGGGCCGGCAGCCCACGTCCTCGGGCCCTGCCTCCCCAGGGCTGGAAAAGGAGATCTGGATCCATGCCACCAACAGTTCTGCCAGCCTGGCTTCTCCCGGCAGGATGCCATCAAGCCACAGCTTAGAGAGCTTTAAGGAAAAGGCAGGGACGTGCCAGGTCAGAGGCCGAGGCCAGCCCCACTGTGCCAGGCAGGGGGTGGTGGGATTTGCTGGAGTGCTGGGCAATTTCCCTGCCGCTCTGCTCTGTCCTCTCATTTTCACGGTGGGGTCTGAGCGGTTGATGGGCAGGTTGGTATCACTGGCATAGCCCCCCTCCGCTCCTCCGGCAATGCTCGCCTGCCTCCCGTCCTGCCCAGAGTGTGCCTGCTTGTTCGCAGCAGGAGATGAAGGTGGTGCAAGGAGCTTTGCTATGATAATTGCAAGCCTTCGGGGTGGGCAGGAGCCACACAGCACCACCAGTGGTCCCAGCTCCCTCCAGATACAGCCCCGCCGCTCCCGCAGCCCTGGCAGGCTGCGCCGTGGCTGTACCAGGCATCCCGCAGCACTGGCCACAGTGGGAAGGGGTGGAGGCTGGAGGAGGACAGAGGCAGCTGGGGACCAGGATGCTGCAGCCAGGCAGGTCGCCTCCAGCCAGCACGGAGCAGATGCCGGGGAGCCACGCGAGCTGGCACTGCCAGGAGGGCAGAGATGTGGGGCAGGAGGGGTGCCGCAGCCTCAGCACCCCTTCAGCCGCTTTCAGGGGAGGCCGGGCCCTGGCCTGCAGGGATGATGGAGCAGATGATGCACTTGGTCTGAGGCGAAAGGCAGAGAAGAGTTGCCATGGAGACCAGCTATGTCATTTTAAGGAGGCACGGAGGCATTCGCACCCATCCCTCTCGGATGAACCCCAGCAGTGGTAGGTGAGGGGAGCGGGATAGGGGTGACCAGCATCCCCTTAAATCCCAGGTGGGTCAGCTGGTCCCCAGCAGTGCCACCCCATGCCGGAGCCAGCAGCGAGGCTGCTGGCAGGGCTGCCTGCCCAGGGCATGCCCAGGGCCAGCCTCCCTCAGGGACAGACGGCAGCAACTGGTGGCACTGGGGCAGAGTTACTCTGCTGCCAGCCCAGCCTGAGCAGGCGATAGAGAACAGCCTGCAAGGAGCAGAGGTCAATATATGCCCCCGCCAAATTTTCCTGAGATGGTCCCATGTGCTGGGGAGGGGCTACAAGTGCCTACCAAGGGGCTGGGGTGAGGCTCAGGGTGAAGGCACTAATATCCTGGCTCTCTAGATAATTTAAGATTTAATTAAAATGAGACTTTACATATTAGCAGCCCCCCCTTCTCCACAACCGGCGGGAGCGGGAGCGGTGCTGCTCGGCCTCCTGGTGCCTGTGGGCAGCTCCGGTGCCTCTGCTGGAGTCCCCTCCACATCGCCACAGCCCCACCGGCTGTTCACGTGGAGGGAGAAGTTATCCGGGGCAGGGGGGGGTTAGACGTAGCAGCACTCCCAATGGGAAAAAACAGTCCCAAATATGGAGGCAAATAAAGGGATGCAAAGATGCCCCACCCCTCCCCACTCCCCCTGCCCAGGAGGGCGTTCAGGCATGCTCTGGTCCCACCGGGCAACCCTTGGGCCAGGGCTCGCTGCTGGCTGAGTGTTTGCTGTAGTTGCCCTTGCCCAGCCATCCCCTGGTCCTTTGCAGGGTCTCACACAGCACCAGCACCCTGAGGTTGAGCAGCTCTGTGATGCTGCCAGCTCTCCCCGAGGCTGTCGTGCTGCTCAGCGCTGCTGCCTTTCAGATGGGACTGGAAGAAAACCGTCATAGCTGCACTGGTAAGTCAATGCCCAGGAGGATGCCGGGTGCCGAGGTGGCTGCAAGCGCTGCAGGCCAGGGTGCCCAGGGCAGGGGTCTGCAGCAATGGGGGGACATCACAGCGCATGCTGCCTGCAAGCTGCAAACAGAAATGATGCCTTGATGGGGTGTGGGGAGGAATGAGGGCAGCCGGCCTCCACACAGCTCGGAGAGAGGTGCTGGCACTGTCCTGGGCGTCAGGGTCGTGCACAGGGCTCAGGGACATGCTCCCCGGCAGATGTTTGCCCAGAGCAAGGGGACATGGACCTGGGGCACAGGCTGTGCCTTGCACGTAGTGTGAGGTGTGTACACACAGCATGTGCAGTGAGAGGTCTGTTCATGCAGTGCAGGTGTGCAGTGAAGGTGTGTGGACGTGCAAAGCGCGCGGGAGATGTGAGTGCACCAAGCATGTGTGTGGATTCAGCACAGGTACAGGGTGAGCAGCATACGCCGTGCTGCGTGTGCACTGTGAGATGTAGGTGCAGTTTGTGTGTGCAACGTGACATGTGTGCACGCCTGCAGCGTGGTATGCACGCAGTGGGCTGTGAGTCTGTGCACTGCGGTGTGCAATGTGAGGTGTGTGTGCGCAGTGCACGCTTACCGGGGGAGGTGTGAGCAGTGCAGTGCAGGGAGGTGTGTGCGTGCAGTGTGCGCTCGCTGTGGGAGGTGTGAGCAGTGCAGTGCAGGGAGGTGTGAGCTGTGCAGTGCAGGGAGGTGTGTGTGTGCAGTGCAGGGAGGTGTGTGTGTGCAGTGCGGGCTCACTGTGGGAGGTGTGAGCAGTGCAGTGCAGGGAGGTGTGTGTGTGCAGTGCGCGCTTACTGTGGGAGGTGTGAGCTGTGCAGTGCAGGGAGGTGTGTGCATGCAGTGCGCACTTACTGTGGGAGGTGTGAGCAGTGCAGTGCAGGGAGGTGTGTGCGTGCAGTGCGTGCTCACTGTGGGAGGTGTGAGCAGTGCAGTGCAGGGAGGTGTGAGCAGTGCAGTGCAGGGAGGTGCGTGCGTGCAGTGCGCGCTCACTGTGGGAGGTGTGAGCAGTGCAGTGCAGGGAGGTGCGTGCATACAGTGCACGCTCACTGTGGGAGGTGTGTGCGTGCAGTGCAGGGAGGTGCGTGCGTGCAGTGCGCGCTCGCTGTGGGAGGTGTAAGCAGTGCAGTGCAGTATGCCATGCGAGGTGCGTGGATGCATGAATGTGGCAAGAGGAGCGCGGTGTGTCGCTGCATGCCCAAGGCAGAGGGGCAGAGTGCAGTGGCCAGGGATGGCATGGAGCAGGATTCGAGCATGGTCACCCCAGGGATCCCTGGCTGGATGCAGAGGGGCTCCAGCTGCTATTCTCACCTCACAAAGCCTTAGGGAGCTCTTCCCTCCGGTGCCGCTCATCAGTGGCAGCACCTGGCTGCTGGAGCCTGGCACGCGCCTGCAGCTGCCCGGCCGGGCGGGAGCATCTCCTCCTGCCTTGCCTGCCAAGACTCCCACTCCCGAGACTCTACGACAGGAGAAAAGGGAACAAAAATTCACGTTTTCACATTTAGCTTCCTTTGTACTCAGCTAATTAGCGCCTGAGTCTGGTGATGTCATTAAAGCAGCACTAAGTCTTTATTGGGGTAATTTAATTTTCCCTTTCATATCAGGATGATTTCCTTTGTTGGGGTAGGTGCTGGGGAGGGGGAAGGGCCCGTGCAGACAATTGCTATTGTCAGGATAAATAATTCCCCAGTGGATTGACAAGGGGGGAGGTGGGCTGGAGGGCTGGGAGCTGTCACTCACCCGGGTGGCAGCAGGAACCAGTCAGCCCCTGGGGAGCTGGGTGCCTTGGGGTGCCTCTCCTCATGCTGGTGGACTCCCCAGCCAGCGAGGCACCTGTCTTGGCCCCTTCCCAGCCACTGAAACCACAGCAGCCTCGACATTCAGGAGGTGGGTAGGGAGGGGGTCACCAGTACAGCTCTCCTGCTTCTCCCCACTCCACCAACATCCCCAGTACCGGCAAGAGGAGGGAAACAGATTGCACCAGGGTAAAAGGAGCATTTCTCAGCCACCAGAGACCCCATGTATAGTGACCCACTGGAGAAACATGGGGGTCTGCATGCAGCTGGGATGCGTTGGGTAGCAGGGAGCTGCCAGGGCTGGCAGGGACCAGGAGGAGCCCTGGCAGGCGTCTCCGACCTTGGGAGGTCCTGGGTGGCATCTGTGCACCAAAAATGGCTGGAACTGGGCTCAGAAAATGTTCCCCCTCTCCAGCCCCTCTCCAGGCTCTGCATACAATGCAGTGATGCTCGAGCACTCACTGCCACGGCAAACTGGGCGTGAGGAGGGGGCGGCTGGCATGGGGAAGCATGTGAGACCCAGTACCTGGGGTAACAGAGGGGCAGGAGGCTGTTCAGAGGGACCAGCATTGCACCTCCCTGGGACACACTCCAAAACAAGCCCCTTTCCCAATCCTGTATTCCCCTGTCCGGTGCCTCCCCCAGCCCCTTGGCTCACGCTGCCCCAGAAGGGATGCCAAACACAGGGTGGGAGGTGAAGGAGATGGCCCATGGGGTTGGAGCCCCTGAGGACTGGCTCTCTCTGTCCCTGCAGAGCATCACTGGCAGCAGGTCCCCATCCCGCCCCTGCCCTGCCATGCATGCCTTCCCCCAGCCCTCCCGAGCATGGGAGAGAAAGGTGGCACATCCCTGGGAAGCAGCTGGGAGATGAGAGCTGCTCCAGCATACCAGGAGCTCAGCTAGAAAAGCCTTGCAAAGCCATGCAGTGCTGCTGGGGCATGTGCCACTGCTCAAATCCCAGTGCCCCTGGGAGCTTGGGCACAACCCATGGTAAGACCCCAAAGGGGTGTTGCGTGGGGCAGGCTGACCCTGGCGCATGGGTGCACATCCTGCCCTGGCAGAGCTGATGGGAGTGGCATCCTGGTTCAGCAGCATCACCAGGGTGGGAGGGGGTGGCTGGTGTGATCACAAAGCCCTAACTCATCAGGTTTAACTCTCCAGACTCTTCCAGAGGAAATGTCCTTCCCTGAAAATGGGAAGGGATGTGCCCCAGAGGAGAGAGAAACTGGAGGGAGCCATTTTCCACCCACCCCTGGGTCCAGTTCCAGAAGGAAGCAGGTTCTTACAACTCTTCTGAAGCCCACCCTGCAAGTCCCACCTTCCCCAAAGCCCCCCCGACTGCTTCTGCCGGCTTGAGTGAGGGGGAGACAGGCTGCAGAGGGGAACATCACACCTGAAACACAAACACCAGCTTGTTGGTAATTAGCAAATGTTTCAAGAGGAATGATGAGAAGCCAGTGACAGGCGGGCGGGTTTCTATTAAAAGCTGCCACGTGTGATCCTTCTCCAAGCCTGCCGGCCCCTCCTTACCTGGCGCAGGGGAAATCAGATGCAAACCTGACATTAATGCAGTGTTCAGGGTGAGCTTTAATTGCAGCTGTGGCAGGAGTGGCAGAGCCAGGGGATGGCGGCAGAGCCCAGGCGGCAGGGTGACAGGCACCCTCGCCTCCTCCTGCCGCCTCCACCACTGGGAGGGGAGCTGCCAGGTGCCTTTGGGTGCTCTCCTCCCTGCCATCCTCCTCCCCAACCTTCTTGCAGAGGGCATGAGTCACGAGGCGCGCTGAAGTGAGCACTCGGCACTCTGCGTGTTTCCACAAGCAGAGGCACTTGCTTAAATGTTAAGGGCTTGTTTGCATCCAGCAGAAGGGAAGCGGGAGCTGAGCCCCAGCTTGCCAATTGCTCCTCCATGCCTTCCGGAGCCAAGGGGCTGAGGAAGTGCTCATCCACACAGGGAAGCATCCTCGAGTGGTTCCTCTATGTGCTCAGCCTCACATGGCTTATTTTTTTCTGGCTTAAAGACCTTCCAGAGCATCCCAAGCATTACAGAAGGAGCATCTCAGGCATTAGAGAAGGTGCATGTGTGGTCAGGGCAGCATTTGCAAGGTGGCCCCAGGGCTGATGCACAGTGGTGGGGTGGGTCCTTTTCTCCGACCTGCAAACCAAGCCCAGGAGGAGCCAAGGCACGTGGCACTGGAGCTGTAGGAGCTCAGCCAGCAGTATCCAGATGGAGATGCGTGGCCTTGGGTTGGTAAGGTGGAGATTGCCATGGAGCAGGGACTAAGCATGGATCTGCTCAGCAATACATGCTGTGAGTGACGGGAGCCAGAAGAGTAACCTAGTTCTGGCTTTATGAGATTGGCTCCCCCAATCCCCACTCTGGGAGATGAAAGTGAGTAATTACTGTCTGACTCAGCAGAACGGCAAAAAGGAAGATCAGCTGGAGGGGCCAAGCCTGCCAGTGGTCAGGACCATCACTTTGCAGGCTGGTGAACATCTCTTGCCCCTGCTCAAGGTGTTAGCAGCAGTTCCCATGACCCTTTCCATCATCTCAAGATGAAATCTCCTCTTGCTTCACGATTTCTGCTGGCCTCACCACCGTTACATCCTGCTCCCAACCCTTCTGCTGTCCAACCAGTCTACCCAAATAGTAATGAGCCTGGAGCTGTCTGTAACCCCAAGAGCAGGAGCAGGGATGAACAGTGCACTCATCTGCCTCTCCACAGGGTCCTCTTGCAAGTGATTTGCTGAGCATCAGCAAGGCTTTGCTTTTAACAAGGGTTGATTATGCTGAGCGAGGTTTTGTTTGGTCTCCTGCTGCCCTGGGCTTGCTGAAGGAGGTGGGTCTCTCTCAGCTGAGCTCAAGACCTTCTGGGAGTGACACAGGCTCTCTTCCTTAAAGCATCCATGGGGAGTTTCTAGCTGTGGCTCTGCCTGGATCTAGCACTGGGGACAGAGCTGCACTAAAAAAGGGGTTGGACAAGAAGCCCCTTCTACCCAGTCCCCTCTGTCCTGGCTGTGCAGCTGTGGTCCTTGGTTAGCTGAGACCTCCTGCGATGCAGCTCAGGTAGAGGCAGTGCAGGCTGTGAGGGCTCTTCCTGCTCTGGGTCAACTGAGAACAGTGGGATCCTTGCAGGGGAGATGTCACAGAAAGGCAAAGAGGTGCCCAAGGACATCGGTGACACCTCTCCCCTGTCACTGCTGCAGAAGGGGCAAAGCCCTTAAAGGCACGTGTAGCTGTAGCAATCCCACCACCACCAAGAAAACCCCAGAGTGAGGGTGCTTCAGGGTGGCTGGGTACATTGCAAGGAATTATTATCCAAACAGTCAGCCGGGGTCCCTGTGGGGAGATGGTCTGCAGAGGATGCCCCGTGTCTTAGCATGGAGCTGGGGACATCAAGTCTAGGGCAAAGGACTGTCATGAGGCAGTATCAGCTCTCCTTGCTGTCAGCCTCTGCTAGCTGGATCTGTCCTGCACCTTCTTGGTGGTCTTCTGGGTTTGCCAGGGTGCTCCAGTGTCCCCCACGGGTGGTGACACCCTCTTTCTTTACATCCATCTCCTGGCTGCTGGACAACTGTTTGGATGCCCTCCATCTGCTGGTGTTAACCAGCTGTCCACACTGCTTTCACCACCATCCTGAGCTTCAAGAGCTCATTTGTTTCATTACCTGGTACATGGAGAGGGCGTCCTATGCCACAGGTTTGGCCAGGCTGTCTTGTCCCCACTTTGGGGTAACCCTTGGGGCTGCATCCCTGCCTGTCCCCTCTGGTCCTGCTGCCCGCCCAGGCTTCTGCGCAGGCTTGGCAGTGCCACGTGAGTCTGTGAGCTCCATATCGTGCCTGGTTAGGGTGATCTGTGTCTTACAAACACTCTAGTCATTGTTTAAGGGCTCTTCTCTGGACTACAAAAGTACAGGCAGCTGCCACACTTCTCCACTCTTTAATGTATTGTTTGGCTTGTCTGTCTTCCCTTGAGGCTGAAAAAACCCTCAGCCCAGGCAGCATTTCCAAGCTCTCCTCCTGCCCGGGGTCACTGCTCCCATCAAACACATTTGCAAGCTGCACTGGACTTCTCGGTTTTATTTCTACAGAAAGAAAGTCTCACACTTGTTTTCCCATCTATACCCTCCATGCTCAGCCCTGTTTTGCCACCAGTTTTTAGTCCTGGGGCATGTACAGGGGTCCCCCTGCTCCTGGACCACAGCCACCCCATCACCATGAACCCACCAAGAACTGTTGCTGGTGGGAAGGGCCAGCCTAGCTCTGCTGCAGCATGGGACCATGCCATGAGAGCTGGATCAGCAATCCCGAAGCATCTACGAGGGTCACCCCAGCCCAGGAGATGCTGGGGTGGGTGACACCAGCAGCATGGAGGTGACTGGGGAGAGGCTGAGCTGGTGGTGATGCTGCTGGAGGAGACAGAGGGAACTGAGGGGGGATACAGAGGGGTCCTGCCATGGATAAAGGGATTAGGAAAATGGGGAGGGGTCTTCAGCCTGGCGCTGTGCAGGAGCGATGGAGCACGCGGTGACTCCTGCCTGGGCCGGTGGGGCTCCCCCCCACCACAGCTTGCTGCAGAGGGGCCCTCGAGTGCATGCAGGCGAGGAAAGGCGGAGAAGGCAGGGGGAGAGATCTTTTCATCTAAAAGGTTACATTTGTCCTACTTCCTCCCATCTCCAGCAATTAACTTGAAGGGAGACATCACTGCTAATTGAGCAGTGAAGATCAGGAGCAACAATTACGCCTTTTGACAAGAGACAGCACAAGAGGGACTGCTCCGAGGCTGAGAATGGTAGGGAACGGTTTCTATGGCAATATAACTTTCCTCTCTTCCTCTCCAGCCATAGAAATGATAAAAATGTAGATTTCTCCCTGATTAATGATTTAATGAAAATAAAGAAAATTCTTTAAAAAAAAAAGAAAAAGGAAAAAGCTGGGGGGGGGAGGAAATCGATAGAACGCAATGTTTAGCATGAGTCTGCGGCTGCGGGGAGAATCAATGTCCTTCTCCAGGCTGGACGTGGTGAAATCTATTACAGCAACATGCCGAGGACTCAAAGCGACCCTGCCGTTTGGTAATTAGGCAGCAGGCTCACACGGGGGAAACGTGAGGGCTATATTCAGATCTCTGATCAAAGGAGCTGCCCATCAAAGAGCTCCTCGCACTGGCTTCTCCAGCAAACCTTCGTGCTCGCTCCACGTCTCTCCTGCCTTCCTTTCTCTGCCTGCCTTCCCCCAGCCTTCCACACCCCTCCCCGAAATCATTATTTTTAATTTTAATTATTCAGTTTGTTCCCTTTGCGAGGTGTCCAGAAAGGGCTGCTGGGGCAGCTGCCAGCCTGGCAAATGGTGATGCCATGTTAGCTGCCAGCAAGGTGAAGGAATGACCTGCCGCAGAGGTGGCCCTGGGCCGGTGGCAGGGGATGCCATGGCTGTCCCACACCTGGGAGCAGGCAGCACCTGTCCAGCAGAGATGCCAGCAGCCACCTTGGGTGCTGTGACAAGATGCACCTCCCATCCTGCCACAGCCATGGGGAAAACAGTGAGGAAGAGGAGGGTTGGGACTCATCCTGCCCCCATGCACACCCTCATGCTGCTCCCATCCTGTGTGAGCCACTGGTTCCTTCGCTGGAAAAGCCTGGCAGGGGGCAGGCAGGCCATGTGGCAGCTCGGGGCCCTGCATAGCCCGTAGCTGAAGGCATCATGAGGGCCATGTCCATCTGCATCCATCAGCAGCAGCTGCTGGCTGCTGTGCTGCGCTGCCTGGGTGGGTGAGCTGGCAGCAGAGCCCAGAGGGGCGAGCAAAGCCTTTCCAAAGCCCTCTCTTCCCCCTGCCTCACCAAGTCAGCACGACCATCCTTGTTTTGCAACACACTCTGCAGCCATCTACTCCCCCATTGAACAAGGAAGTTTTGGGGGCTTTTTTTTTTCCTTTAAGGGGATGCTGCTTTAGGATGCGGGGAGGTGGCTGGGGTGGGACTGACCAGAGCTCCTCTGCCGACACAGGGGAAATGATGCAGCAGGTTCAGGTCAGCTGCATGCCCATTAATCAAAACAAAATGCAACCAGCTTCAGCAAGCAGAACCGGTCTCTGCAAAAGACCCAGACAGATGGGGGTGAGCCAAGGGCTGCAGCCCCTCAGCTCCTGCAGCTACTCCCCCGAGCCCAGCCCAGGTCACCTGGTGCCTCCTGACACGGGGGCCATCCCGGGTACCTCCGTCCCCCCTGGCTGCCCCCATAGGGGTACACCCTCCCCGCAGCAGGCTGTTCCCGGCAGCCCGGGAGGCAGCAGCCCTGCAGTTGCCCATCCTGCCTATTCCTGCCCTACACAAGGAACTGGCAGGGCCCCAGGACACGCGTCGCCAGCCCAGGCGCTCTGTAGGTGCAGAGCACAGGCACACAGAGGAACTTTCCCACCTCCTCGGTTCCTATTTTATTGCCAAACTGAAGCATAAAACACACATAAACAAATCTAACGGCGAGAAATGGGTTGCTATCAAATCAACAAATTAATCTAATTATAGGGCTGATTAAATCGTATCAGATAAACCAGCGACTCCTTCCCAGGGCTTAACAGCCGTGCAGGGAGGCAGGCAGCCTGCTCTGCTCTGCTTTTGAGTCTGGCTGAGCCATGGCATGGGCAGGGTCCAGCCACGGGGAGCTGGCAGCACACCGGCAGCCCTGGCACAACGGGGAGCACTGAGCCCCCTCTCCCTGGCGCTGCGCAGGACAGCACAGCCTGCTGTGGTGCAAATCTGAATGGCAAATGTGGATGCAAAGTACATGATTCCTCAGGATTAAAGATGCAGCTCTAGCGTGTGAAATGTATGCGGGAGCCGTCTTTGGAGCGAGATTGCTTAAACCTAAGCCTGCTTTAGGTATTTGGGGAACAATTTTATCAGTGCTGTTTGCAGAGCTTTGCTGGGGCTGTTTCCACCTTCCGTGCGCCTGCACATGCCAGCACCCATGTGCATGCAGGAATGCACTTGTGCACCAGCGCCCACGTGTAATACCCTCCCTGCCAGCCAGCTGCTGGAGAAAAAAATGTGTCCCGTGTGAAAGGCAAAAGCTCTTTATCGACTAATGACACCCGTGACAAGGGCTGTGGATGCAGGACTGCTGGCAGGTTTCACCCAGGAACGTGCCAGGCAGCTGAAAACATTCACTAGAGGACCTGGTGGCTCTGAGGCTTCATGTGATGAACTTGTTCCCCAGTTCCTGCAGGTGTTGAACTTCAGATCTTGCCTTTTGTGAGACTCCAGATGGGAAGGTGGAGAAAGCACCAGTGTGTCTGCCTGGCCGAGGACATGCAGGCTCCCTGCAGGCTCCCACAATGCTGCCACACCTCGGTGCATCTCAGTGAAAAAGGAAAATCCTTTTAAAAGCAGGTATTGGTTCTGGTTTCACCTGCCTTCGGAGGGTGGCAGAGGTTTCGCTGCCTCTGGCAAGTTGTTTTTCTCTTTTCAGGGCATCCTTTGCTCCCAGCCATGGGTTATATCATCTCTTGATCCTCCTCTTGCTCTTCTCTTAGCCAAGTTGCTCTGTTCCAGGAACAAAGGTGTTGAGCTATGATATTTTGTCTCCTAATGGAAGAAAATACCAGAGTGCTGTCAAGGTTAGTGGAAGATGAGAGGAGCTTGAGAGCCCCGGCGTGGTGGAGAGCTCTTACCCATTTCAGGACTCCTGTCAGGTCCCTCAGCCCTGGAGGGGATGCTCCACTGGGGCTCTTCTCCTTCACACCCTGGTTCAGGCCATCCTGGTCAGCATTTGAGGGCCAAGAAAATACACAGCAGCGGGTAAAGTGGAGTATCACCTGTTTGTCAGAGCCAAGGGCAGGGTGGTGTGGCCGAGACTGGGCATATCTTGCCATCAGCCTGGCAAGCGACACACAGTGCCGCATCTACAGAGCTGGGGCAGAGCATCCCCACCAAGAGCCAGCCTGAGGGACAGGATTAAGCAGTGGGCACTTAAGAAGAATAAAGATGTGGTTATAACGGACCCAGCTGGGTGGATCAGCCCAGCAGAGATGAGAGCAAACCCTCTTTTTGTGGTCAAAGACACCTCTTCGTTGCCTGTTCCCAGCCTGCGATGGCTTGGCCCTACCACAAGGGCTGGGGTACTGGTGGGGAGAAGCCAGATTGGGCAAGGGGGGTTCAAAGCAATGCCTTCCCATGAGCTCAGCTCAGGACAGTCTCTCACTACTCTCTTTTATTAATCAATCCTTAATCTGTCCTTCCCCCTTGTAAAAACATCTAAATAATGCAAGCACCAGCTCAGGGATGCTCCACTGCAGGACCACCATCCAGAGCCTTCACGGGGTGGAAGGGCACAGACCCTGCCAGGACCCTGGGTGACACAGCTATGGGGGTGTGGGGGACAACCCCTGAGTGGTCCTGGGGTGGGATCTAGACTGCTGGTGCCAGGGTGAGCAGTGAGGGGGATGCTGCAGGCAGTGCTGGGCTGGGAGCCTCCCCCCAGCCTTGTTAGGGGAGCATAGCTCAGGATGGGGGTACAAACCAGCCACCTAAATGTGCTCCCAGTGCCCCCCCTCTACTCCCAGTGCCCACCTGCTTTTGGGAGGGTTTATGTGCATCTTTCTGCATGTATGCATGCACGTGCATGTCTATGCAGAGGTGCACACATATGCATACACATGTGTGCATACACATTTATGTGTGTGTGTGTGTGTGTGCGTGCCCATGTGAGGGCTGGGGTGCGCACGGCTGTGCACACGCATGGGGGGAGCTCTGTTGAGAGAAACAATTTCCCAGCCTTTGCTGATGCGGTTTAGCAATCAGAATAACTTTGCTGATGAATATTTAAGCTGAGCGCTGAATATTTAAAGCATTCAATTATTTTAATGGCTTCTAAGTGTGACAGCAGGAGGGGACAGGGGGATGGCTGCCCCTGTGTCCGGCACGGGGCCTGCGGCAGGGCAGGCAGGCAGGGGTGCTGCAGGCAGCCCCCTGCTCTGGGTGGGGTGGGGGGAAGCATGTCATCCCCAGCAGGGTGGTAGCATCTTTGGCACACTGCTGGGGAGCCGCTGGTGCCGAGCACTGCTGGCTGCCAGTGCAAGCCCTGCCGGAGCTCGGATGGGCAGGCAGAGCCCCAGCGGGCAGAAGGAGAGCTGTGCCCTGCCATCCTGGCAGGCTGAGCTCTGTCCTAGTGCCCTAATTCTTGCATGAGCAGCCCCAGCGTATGCCAGCAGTGCATGGTGCCAACCCCTTCCTCTCTGCCACCAGCGATGCTTCCAAGCTGTGCCCATCCCCATCCCCATGCCATCATGCCATCACAGCGGTGGAAGCACCCATGTGCCCTGGCACTGGTGCCATCACCACTACCGGGACACACCAGCCCTGCAGACACCCTCTGGGCTGCCAGGGGCATGTGGGCATGCAACTGGGTCACCGCAGCCTCCATGACCCCCAAAGTCCCCCCAAAGGCAGGTCAGCAGTGACAGGAGCATGGCATGCCCACCCCAGCTGGCCCAGCCCTGCAGCCTGGCTCCATGGCTGGGTGCTGTACCCCGGGACCTGCCCAAGACCCATGGCAGGGAGGGTAACAGCACAGAGGAGCACTTTCCCAGTGCATGCTCCTGCAGCCATAAATATTCATATTCTTATACTAATTTTCCATGTACTTTTCTGTCACATCCAATTTTATTTTAATTTCCCTTTATAAACCTTCACAGCTAATGCACTCTGTGCTCCCATGATTACCCCAATCAGCCAGTGCTTTAAACACAATCCCTGCAGGCAGCTCCTATTGGAAGCCATAGGATCACTGAGCATCCATGCACGAGTTGCGCACACTTGGCAGACCCGCTCACTGGGAATGCAGCAGAGCTCCTTTGCCACCTTGCAGTGGGCACAGCTCCCATCATAGTGGGCATGGTCTCCAGGCTAAGCTGGGCTTCCCATTGTGGCCACACCAGAGGACATCTCCAGTCTTGAGCCTTTCCAGTAGCCTTGTGTCCGTGCCTTGCAGCATGCATGTTGCACACACTTGTGCTTGCACAGGGGTGCAGCTGTCCTGGTCACTGGTTTTTCCCTGGGCAGGCTGTTTGGCAGATCCCACCTCCGGCACCCTCCCGCACTGCACCCAGCTGGCAGTGACCCCCTGCCTGCAGGCAAATCCTGGCTCCTGGAGCAACTCGAGGAGGGGAGCAGAGGGTGTGCAGGATCACTGTGCTGGGGCTGTGCCATGCCAGCTGGCGTGCTAAGGGTGCCAGGGCTGTGCCATGCCAGCTGCCTGGGCTCAACAGGGCCTTCTCTGCCGGGATGTGCTGTGCCATGCTGTGCCATGCCAAGCAGGCTGCTCAGGCTCAGTGATGCCATCCCTGCAGTGTCATCCTGTGCCATGCTGTGCAGCCTGCTCAGGCTCAGCAGTGCCATCCCTGCAGCACTGTGCCATGCCATGCTGTGCTGAACAGGCTGGCCAGGCTTGGTGGTACCATACCTGCAGGGCTGTGCCATGCCATGCCATGCTGTGCTATGTCATGCAGGCTGCTCGTGTTCAGCAGCACCATCCCTGCAGTGCTGTGCACTGCCGTGCTGTGCCATGCTGTGCTGAGCAGGCTGCCCAGGCTTGGCAGTGCCATACCTGCAGGGCTGTGCTGTGCCACGCCATGTCAGCTGCCCAGTCTCGGGGGTGCTGTGCTTGCCAGGGAGCTACCACATGTGTGTGTGTCAGTGCCAGGCCCTGTATTGGCAGGTGATGAAGCCAGTGTCTGAGCCATGACCCATCTGTTTGCCACACAACTCAGGCAGCCCTGGCCAGGTCCTGCTCACTGCATCCACCATGCTCCTGCCTGCCTGCCACCAGCATCCTGGCATGGCTTGGTGCCACCACAGCGCTGCTCCCACAGCACTGCGGGGTTCCAGCAGCCCTGGAAACACCAGTGCTGGCCGGGCAGTGCCAGCAGTTGTGCCAAGGCTGAGCCAGCTGGCCACTGCATGTGCACGTGTCTGTGCACGTACCCACATCTGCATGTGTGCATAGAGGTGTGCATGCACTGCTCGGACCCTCACTGGGGACCCTGAGCCAGACCACGGCTTGGACACACAGCAGGCATTGGCTGGGGGACAGGACAAGTCCGCAGCAGGACAGAGCATCTCCCCAAGATGAACAGGACATCTCCCCAGCAGGGCAGGACATGTTCCCTGCAGGGCAGGATGCATCCCCTGTGGGGCAGGATGCATCCCCAGCAGGACAGGCCATCTGCCCTTGCCCAGTGGCAGCCCCAGAGCAGGGTCACACAGCAGCAGGTGATGGGAAGGGCGGGGGCTGCCCGAACGCAGAGCGCTGTCGGCAGAAGGAAGCAACGTACGGATGGTAATTCATTCCTTGCCATCCACGGGGACATGAATTAAAGAGGCTGTGGGAGCCCGCGCTGATCTCCTCCTGGCGGTCCCACAAAAATCCCCCCGTGGGCAGGGGCAGGGCGGCTGCCATGCTCTTGCCAGCCGTGGGAAGTCACTCAGGCTCCGCTCGCTCACTTCAGAAGACCTCTTGATAAACATTTATAAACATTTGTAGTATTTTAAATTTCCCCTCAATAATTTATGAATAGTTATTTTATATACTTTAAAGAGGGTAATAATGTAAAATTTATAAGGCGGGAGCGCTCAGAGTGGCAGCGCGGCGTCGCGGGGCTGGGAGCGGGAGGCGCAGCCTTCCCCGCCTCTCCCAGCCGAGTGCTGATTGAAACTTTAAAGGCTGCAGCAGCGGGGTAAAACTGGGCGTCGTGGGGACGTGGAAGGGCCCAGGGGGCATGTGAGCAAGGGGGATGTGGGGGACACACGCAGCTGGGCGGGTGGTGGCTCTGAGGCTGGACCGCAAGGTGCCCGGGCAAGGTGGTGGAAGGAGGGAGGAATGGAAAGGAGGCAAATCTGGGGATGGAGGGGATGGGCGACGGAGGTGAAAAGGAAAACAGGGAGTGCATGAGAGGGGCAAAAGGATGAGCAGAAGGGAGGGAGGGAGGAGGAATGTGTGCAAGAGAGCGATAACCGCAGCAGGAGGCTGCAGGAGCGAGGGATGGGGAGAAGGAGGGATGGAGGGAGCGGCAGGGAGGAGCGAGAAGCAGCTGGGAGCCAGAGATAAAGAGGGAGGAGAAGGGTGCCCAGCACTGAGCACAAGAAGGTGTCAAGCAGACAGGCAGACGGGTGGATGAAGGGGTGGACGGATGGATGGGTGGATGGATGGGGAATGAGCAGAGCGGGAAGGAGGGACCGCGGAGAGGTGTCTGCATGGATGCACGGGGAGTGCATGTCCAGGTCTGCAGTGCTCCCCCACAGTGGGGGGGCGTGAGCAAGGTTTGGGGTCCGGGGTGCAGGAAGGGGTGAGGAGTGCCTGGAGCTGCGGGGATGGGAAGAACCATGTTTGGGGGCTGTTGAAGTGTGGTCACGCGTGGGAGGCATCCCTGAGTGTGCACCAGGATGCGCGTGTGCGAGGCCCAAGGGGGAGCATGAGGGACAGTGTTGGGGCAGGGTGTGATCACATGTGCAGTGGCTGAGCACATGTGCAGGGTCTGAAAGTGCAAGGTGGGTGTGAGCACACACACAGGCCATGAGTGCAGGCCTGAGAGGTCAGTGTCTGGGCAAGGCGTGAATACGTGTACAAAGCGTGTAGGGCTGGAGCATGTGTACACGGTGTGTGTGAACAGGATGGGAACACTTGTGCAGGGGGTGATTATGAGCAGGGTAGGAGTGCTCATGCAGGGACTGAGCGTGAGCAGGGTGGGAGAGCTTGTGCACGGGGTGAGCGTGAGCAGGGCATGAGGGTGCACAGGGTGGGAGTACTCATGCAGGGGGTGAGTGTGCACATGCTGCGAGTGTACCCAGGGCAGGAGTGCATGTGCAGAGCATTAGTGCTCATGCCTCTGAAAGTGAGAGGGTGAGTGTGTGCAACACAAAGGGGCCCCCCACTTCCCCCAAGCTCCCAGAGGTCCTTGCAGCAGGAGCGGGGGTGCAGGGGCAGCACCTGAGGGGGTGCAGGAGCAGTACCCTTGCCAGACTCCCTGGGTCTGCCCTGAGCTCCACAAGGACACATGGCTGGTGGTCCTTCCCTCACAGGGCACACCAGCAGGCCCCAGCCTAGAAGCAGACCCCCCAAATCCTACTCAAATTACCAAGGCACCTTAAATGCCCAAGTGAAATCTGGCAGAAGCTGGCAGCCACAGAGAGGGACCTGCCACAAAATGATAACATCTTCCCTGCTATATATAGCGCTGCCTTTATATACCTATACAGATATATATTTATTTATGCTGCTTCAAGGAGGATGTCAGGGAGAAAGGGAACACGCAGGTAGGGCATATGTAGGACTGCAGGGGTGAAGTGTGCAAGGTGTGAGCACATGCGCGGGGCAGAAGCGCATGTGCAAGTGTGTGCAGGGTGTGAGTGTGCAAGGTGTGAGTGCCTGTGCAAGATGTGAGCGTATCCATAAAGCAGGAGGTGTGTGCAGGGTGTGCGAGGTATCTGCATGCAGGGTGCAAGTGTGCACATGCAAGGCAGGTGCGTGTGTGTAAGGCATGTCTTTGCAGGTGACAAGCATGCGTGCAAAGCACGAGTGGGTACAGAGGGGCTCGGGGCACTGTGTCCCTGGCTGGAACGGTGGTGCCACTACAGGGGACCCACTGGGGCGTGGGGTGGGGGACACATGCAGCACCTGGGGCAATGTGGGGTGTGAGGGCAGGAGGGGAAGGGGGCTTCCTGCAGCCAGGAGCGAGAAGGCACCGGAGTGCCGTCAGTGGACAGAGGATTTCTTTATTTTGATTATAATTTCCTGTTGTTGGGGCTGTCAGGTTCCTGGTTAGCAGCTCCCCCTCCACGGAGCTGCTCCATGTAGTTGACACTGCAATTGTTTTCTGAAGAGAACACGCGACTCTCTTCTTATGTATTCCCTTTCCCGGTGTTTGTATTTGCTTCAAAGTCTCCTCATCACCCTGTTTGGTGACAAAAACTCATGTCTGGAGATCAGGGTAATGTGTTGCTTTTCAAAGCCTGTGGAGGAGGGGGTTGGTAGACATGGGTTTGCTGCATTATTTACTTCCCTGCAGCGCCCTGCCTCCCTGGCAGCCCTGCCTGTTCCCTCCAGGGTGCTGGGGCACCCACCCTGCCAGCTGGGACCCCCCCGGCTACTCGGCATCCCATCCCATGCTCTGGCGTGGTTGGGGGCACCCAAGCATAGCAACACTCAGGAGGAGTGGGGGGCTTGGGGGATGCCCACACTGTGCCCAGCAGTCAGAGCAGGAGCCCCAGGTAGGATCTGGAACACTCACACCCTGCCAGGGAGCAGAGCGGGCACCTCCCAGCTTTGCAGCATCACATGGCTCTGGGGCACACAGCATAGTGACAAGGAGGCCAGTCCCTCGCCCACGTCCAGGCTGAGCCAGGGGGGGTCAGTGGGTCTGCAGCCCAGCTCCCCACTGCACGGCAGCACTCGCTAACTGACTCTGTCCCTGAGCTGGGGCAGGCAGGCTGGCCCCAGCCCCATGAGCTGCCCTGTGGTCACCTTGGCTGGTGGCCTGTCCCCTGCAGTGGGACCCCTGCAGGTGTGTCCCTGCAGCTAGTGAGCAAACTGGGGCAGGAAGCAGCGTGTGGGAGATGGGAGGGGATGCAGGAGTGGTGTGTGCCGCCCCAAGCTCAGCACCGTTGCTCAGCACCCTCCAAACAGCAGTGTGCAGACATATAGTGTGTGTGGCTGGGTGTGCACGCTGAATGCAGCTGGGTGTGCACACACTGAGCACGACTAGGTGGGAATTGCAGCACCCGCTTGCCCAGGCACAGGACGTGTGCTGGGGAATCGCGCTGGCAGGTGTGCTGGCATAGTCTCCCCTTCCACGTGTGTTCAGTGCCACGAGCACAGGCAGTTCTCTATCTAATTGATCAATTAATTATCTCCAGCATTCAGCTGCATATTGGTTTTAGATGAAGGGATAGGCTAACAAGCAGATTAGGCATGTGTGTCTTCAAGGGAGTGAGTGAGCACAGACGTGGGAGGAAGGAAGAGAGATAGGAGATAGGCAAACGTGGAATATGGGTCCCTTGCTATTGCGAAGGCTAGAGCCAGGAGCTGGAGCTGGCACTGGGGGCACAGCTGCAGCGATGCAGAGGCACTGTGCGAAGGATGCTCCAGAAACGGTGATGTTGAGACAAAGGATGTTCCAGAAATGATGGTGCTTAGGAGCAGGGGTGCTCTAGAAGTGGTAGGACTGAGGCAGGAGGATGCTCCATATATCCTGATACTCAGGCAGAGGATGCTCCAGAAGTGATGGGACTGAGGCAGGAGGATGCTCCAGAAATACTGGTGCTGAGGCAGGAGGATGGTCCAGAAATGGTGCTGAGTACCCAGCGCCCACCATGGTCTGCAGCCATGTCCAGGCTCATCGTTCTCCATCCCCTTCTGCCCTGCCCACAATGACTGGGGCCAGTCAGGGGAGGCTCCTGGGTGTCACCTGTCCTCCTGGACCGTGGCTCTGAGCAGGCAACAGGCAGTGTGACCCTGCACACTGGGGAGCATGGTCAGGGCGGCTGCATCTCCTGGAGCCCTCTTGTTTTCTAGGACAATCAGTGCCCCAAAACTGCTGGGGTTGGGCAAACCCCCACAGCTTTCAGAGAAACAATGGTATCAGTGTCAGCCCCCACTCACCCCAGACCTCCTCCGGCAGTGCCTGATGGTGGCGGGCCTCCAGGGATGGCCTGAGGAGGCGGCCGTGGGTGTCAGCCATCCCGCCTGGTATCAGGGCTCATTAGTGCGACAGGCTGTCACTCAGGCTGCAGCCAACCCTGGGGGCACACCTAGGGCTGGAGGGCCCCCCACCAGCGTAGGGCAGGTGACAAAGGCTTTGCATCCCTCCAGCACACTTTGCATCCCGTGGGGACAGCAGGGAGGGTTGCACACCTCCCTGGGCACCCGGGCGCAGTGTCACCCTGCAGGCTGTGGGGAGCTGGGAGGGCTGCATCCAGGCAGAGTGCGTGGGCAGTGGGAGGCAGCAGTGCTTGCTCCTGGTCCCTGCCTTGTTGCCCCAAGACGGCAGCCCCGGAGAGCCTTGTTGCCTGCCAATCTGTGTCAGGCACTGATCCCCACCTGTCAGTGCAGGATATGACAGTCCATTAATGACCGTCACAGAGCAGGATGGCTCTGTGCGCAGAGGAGGGATAATTGTTTGACTTTCTTTACTTCCCATCCTGCTGTCACTTAGTCTTTGGAGCCCTGTCAACCATGTGGCATCCTCCAGCCCCCTCCCGCAGCACAAATAAGCACCTCATGGCTCAGCACACACACACACTGTATCCTGCAAGCATTGAGCTCTCACAGACGGGAGCTCACGTACATGCATGCACACGCAGTGTGCACACATACCCCTTAGCTTGCGTGCGCACAGCAGTGAGGTACATGCACATCTACATGCAAACACAGCCTATATCCGGCATACGTGTCACTGCCCACACATGCACAACATAAACACACACATACTTTGGGGGCATTCAGCTCTAAGAAACACAACCACATGGTCGAACACGCTGCCTCTTCGGCGTTCACATGCACATGTGCATATTAAACCCTGGGAGATACATGTACATGCACACCCAGCCCATATTCAGGACCAAGGCACACAAACACACCCACGCAGCACTCCCACACCTGCCACCTCAGTCCTGCATGCATTTGCAGGCAGGGAGCACATGCATGCCCTTGCTTGGGCACGCTAGGTACCAGCACGTCCCAGTGTTTTTCCCAGTCGGGGACTCTGCTTGCCCTAGCTGAGCTCCAGCCACCCCACTCAGTGGGGCACAGGCACAGCTGCGGCCCCGAAACCTGCCCAGGGAGGGGGTGTGTGCCCCCAAAACGTGCACACTACATGCACTGAGCATACATAAGTGTGCACAGGTGTGTGCCCAGCCCCAGACTGGGCTCTCACCATGTCCCACAGCACAGGAGGAGCGGGAAGAAGGAGAGTGGGGCTGGGTTGGGTTGGGGCTGCAGGGCGAGGAGGAGGAGGAAGGCGGCAATGCCAGCTGAGGTTGCCGTCACTGTGCAACCAGGGGATAGGTTGGCTGACTGCAACAACGCTGCACAGGGAAGGCTCGTTGGATCTGCCAGGGCCCCCGGGGGCAGAAAGCATTTCCCTAGTTAGCCAGGGCACGCTTGCCGCTCTCGGGCTGCCTGCCGGATGCCCGCAGACCTTCCTCCTCCCTGCTGCGCCCGCCGTTTGCCTCTGCGTAATTAAAGATCCAACGACCTTTGCCGACTGCCTGAGACGCTGGAACAAATGAACGGTAAGCGCCAGATTACAGCCCGGCTTGGAAGCCCCACAAATCCCTTTAATGAGACATTTAGGCAAGGCCAGCAGGGTGCTCAGCTGCCGGGGTGGGCTGGCGCCCGCGCCTTGCCACAGTGGTGATGGAAGCGAGGACAGCGTGGGGCTTCTCGGCAAGCCTGACTGTCTCTTGGGGATGACGCTGGTGGATCCCAATCCTGACCGTATCCCTGTCCTGCTCCTGACCCTCCCTGGGCATGGGTCCTCAGGGCACCAGACCTGCAGGCTTCCCAGTAGCAAGTCCTTGTTGCAGGGAGCGCCATGGCACCAGTCCCCCCCACCTCCCCTTTTGCACCCACATATGTATCATGGGAGCAACACTGCAAGTGGCAGTGGGGACAGGGCTGATGGCACCAGGACCAGCCTCCTGCGGAGACATGGGGTCCCTGGCCACTGGGCTCATGGATGCGCATGGCGAGCCCAGCCCAGGGCTGCTGGGAGGTTTATCCCTTCCGATTGTAATATCAAAAATGAAAAAGCCCGAATGACTGATGGGGCCGTAAGGACGCAAATCAATAGTTGACACTGCAAACAATGTCTCCGCTCATATTAGTGCCAAATTAAGCTGTTTACTGAAACTTTCCTCGCACAAGGAGAAGACGGGGCTAACGCAGGGAGTCAAAGATGGATGGCATGCTCAGGGGCCTGGAGGTGTGATTTCTCTTGCCGTGACAGATAGTTTGCAACAACAGTCCTCTCCTTGCCTTCGACTTTGGAAGGTGGACACGTGGCAAGGGGACTTGGAGAGCACCCAGGCAGCAGGACCCCATCCAGGTATGCTGACTGCCAGGGACTGGGGCTCGCCTGAGCATCCTTCCAGCCAGAAAGAGCCCAATGCCCCTGTCCCCCTCCTGGGGACACCTGAGATGGTGGCAGGGGCCACAGTGCCCCCAGGCTCCTCTGTGACACATTGCAGGGACTAGGTGAATCGGGAAGGAGGGAGACATCTCAGCTGGACTCCCTCCCTGACCACACTGATCTGCCTGGTGTCCCCAGCTTATATGCACTGTCCCAGCATGTCCCTGCCCCAGGGGTTATCTCCAGTATCCCTGGGTGCCTCTGAATGGGGACATTTATCCTTGGTGTCCCTGGATGCCCTCACCCTGGGGTATTTATCCCTGGTGTCCCTGCCCCAGGTGTTGCTCTCCAGCATACCTGTGCCTGGTGTTTATCTCCAGTGCCCGTGGTGTGGCATTAAGTGATTCACTGCTGCCATCTTGCTCTGGTTCATGACTCCTGCTCACCATGCCCAAGAGCCTGTGGTGACCACAGCATGCTTCACGTCCCCCCAGCCATTTGAGTCCCTCCCCATGGCTGTGACATCTTCCCCGCTCCCCACCAGCTGGTGAGTACATATTTCCAGCAAAATTCGAGGGAACACCAAAATGATCAGTTAATTCAGGTCAAACTCGGCCACTACTGAAATGAAAGCAGGGATGCAACACAGAACACCAGTATTTTCCATCCTAGTGATTCCAACATGGGTTTTTCCAAACTGACCTTGTTCTCTGGCTAGCAGAGCAAAACCCACTGGCCAGGCACACAGTGCCCTGCACCCTCTCAGTGCTCAGCATCACCTGAGACTCAGGATGCTGGCATTTGGGACACAGTGTGACAGCTGGGCATCATGGAGACCTGAGGATGGTGGAACCAGGGATGCTCCCTCCTCCCAGAGAGGTGCAGGTGGAGAGAGGGCAGCGGTCAGAGGCGGGGGCCGGCAGCATCCACCTCATGCCTTTTAATAAAACATGAATTAGGTGCCAAAGTGTATTAGATTCACTTCCCCAGTGACAGAAAATCAAAGACTTCTCCCATCTTTTCTAGAGGCGCGTTCCTGATTGATCTGGAAGAAGCAGCTCAGTGCGAGGGAAGGAGTCTATACACACCGAAACAGCTCTTTAATTTCTTAATTTAATATCTGACACGTAAAGATTCTCATTAAGCCAGTCAATGAAGCCTGGAAATACAATTTTCGTGCAAACTGTCGCTATCATAACTTACACGAAACTTCAGATGGTGCCCTGTAAGCGGTGTGATTAAAACCATTCATCTTCCCTGTCAGTCGCCTGCTCCCGCACCCCCCCCGGCCGGCCCCCCGCCCCGCGCCGCCCGTGCCCGCCACGGCCAGCCAGGCTCGGCACCGCATGGGGCTGCTGGGTGCCGCTGTGGCGTTGGGCATCCGGCTGATGCTCTACAGCTGCATCCCAGGCTGGATCCTACAGGGACACGGGGGCAGTGCTGCCTGAGCCAGGCAGGCAGGGGGGCACGGGCAGCATGCTGGGCAGCACCCCAGCAGGCACAGTCTTCTCAATGGGTCCCCAAGCCCTGAAATCCCCCTGCTGGGGCATGCGCAGGAGGGAGAGCTTCCCAAAGACACTAATTAGGCAAATTAATTCCTATTGAGTCACAGCTCTTCTCTGCCTTAGAAGAAAAAAAAAAAAGCTACTTACTTCAGTGCTGATTAAATCCCAAATATTGAGACAAGGATTAGAGCTGAGACTATTCCTCGGAGGGTGCCCCCCACCATGTGGAGCAGGGCCAGGGCTGCTCCCAGCGAGCGCCTGCCTGGCACTGTGCAGGCACACCGAGGAAGAGGCTGGCCAGACCAAGGCTTGCACAGGGACACAAGCCATTGCCATCCTCAATGGGCTGTCATTCCTTGAGTCCCCTGGCACTGCCAGTGTCGGGTAGAGCACATGTTAGCTGGGCTCGTACCTCCTGTGTGGGCTGAGGAAGATGATGGTAAAGCTGTGTGGGTGCAGGGCACTGCATGGGCACAGGGTGTTAGGATGCTCTGCCGTGGTGAAGCCTTACTAGGCCTCAGGGTGCCCACTGAAACCACCCATGAGAGGGAGCTGGGCAGGAATCCCATCCTTCCCAGGCCCTGAGGGTGGATTAAATGATTTCTCGGGCTTTTCTGCCTCTCTAAGCCCTTCATCCCCTTCCCCCTGATCCAGCCCCACTGAGACTTTCAGCTCCCAGAAACCTCCAGGAATTTCCCAGCAGCTGGAAACTCAGTGCTGGACACCAGGATGGGGGAAAAAAGCCACCCCAGGGACTCAGCAAACGCTGGCGGATCTGTCTCACCACGGCAAGATGGGTGTTGCACTGCACGTGGTAGGAGCAGGGAAATGTTTCCCTGGCGGTTTGCCACCTAAATTTCTGTCCCAGCAGCTGGTGTCTGACAGAGAAGAGCCGGTGACGGGGGAGCAAAGGGACTCATGAGCATCGCCAGCTGCCTGGTCCTTGGGTTTCTGCAGCCAGCCCTGGTGCAGCCCCATGTGGGGCATGGTACCATGGCACTGCACAGCCCCATCGCTGGTGGTGCCTGTGAACAGCGGACATCAGACACTGTCCCCCCAACCCGAAGCATGCAGCTGCCCCCTGCCTGCCCTCCCACTGGAGAGGGGGCACATCCCTGCATTGGGGATGGGTCCCCCAGGTACCCCAGCCAAGGTCTGGCTGCCATGCCCAGTCACCGAAGGGTGCCCTGACAAGGTGAAAGCTGGGAAGAGCCTCCAGCATATTCTGGATTGCTCCAGAGGTGTGTGCAGCTCTGGGGGGAGGACGGCTGCCAAGTGGGCACCAGCGGGGTCACCCAGCTCTGCTGCTGCCCCCTGGGCTGCCAGCTTGTATGACTTTGACTCCAACCTCTCACCAGAGACAAAACCTGCCCTGAACAGCACGGACACCCACCTCAGCCCAGCCGTACCAGCTACAGAGGCACCCCATGGGTCCTGCACCCAGGGCACCCTAATGGAGAGACCCTGCAGCCCTGAGGGGGCACCTTGTGGGTGGCCCCTGGGAACGGGCCCTGGAGGACACAGCACCCGGTGCCTGCTTGTCGTGCTGGCAGAGCAGCTTTCCTTGTCTTTCTTCTGCATGTTATCTCAAGACGTCGGAGCTGCCAGCTCCTGCCAGTGCTCACACAGCCTGGCGTCGGTGCAGCTTGAAAGTGCGCGTGGCGTGTTTGATGTCAGGATTACCGGCTGGGTGTATTGTAAATGCTAAAATGAAATAAGAAGATTAGAGAAGAAAAGCGCCGCTCCTCAGCGTGCGCCTGCCGATTGCCTCCCGCTGGATCTTCTGCAGATGACGGGGGGTGCGGGGACCCAGACTGGTGGCAATCATTTGGCAGAGGCAGCGGTGCCATGGAAGGGGTTAAAATGGGCCAAGCGTCTTCCACCGTCACTGGTGCTGCCTGCCACTCAGGCATGAGCCCAGCCAGGGTGAGAAGCAGGATGGACACCCTCCCAGCTCCTTGGAGTGCCGGGCACCCCTATGCTCTGGCTCATGTAAGTATTCACTGGCTGCTCCTGCCATCTCCCAGCCTGGGTTCTGGGGGTCAGCAAGCAGCCTCACATCAGCCCTGTCTCGCCCAGCCCTGGGACAGAGCATGGTGGGGCAGTGGGCTGACGTGGGACTGGGTGGGTGCCTGCAGCCTCGCAGGGAAGATGAGTGAGCTCTGCATCCCTTCCCACTGCACTACATCCCTTCCCAGGGAATGGAGACAAGGCCAGCTCCTAGCCTTGGAAGCTGGCTTTTAAGGGGGAAAAGGCTTGTACCTCCTCGGAGGCAGGTGGTGACCTTCTGCAGGTCTCGCTTGGGGAATCTGGGGGTCTCCAAAGGGCTTCACCTGCTCTTTCACCTGTTCTCTCCCCCCCCCCCACGTATGGCAGTACATCCTTGCCCATCCCAGCCCAGATCCACCAGTGGGCAGCTCCACGCCCCTCTTGCACCCTCCCACTCCCCGCACTAGCCTCTGCCAGGCAGGGAGGGAGGCCAGCAGGCCATGGCCCCACAGGTGAGCGTGAGAGCCAGAGGGGATGGAAGGAGAGCCAGGCAAGGGTCAGGCCCTGCCAAGGCACTCTCCATCTCCCACTGACAGCAGCATGCCCCTGAGTATCTCTGCCAGCCCTGGAGGACCCAGCCCCATGCACACCAGCCTCCGTGTGGGCAGGAGGGCAGGGGGCACTGAATTTCAGCAGCAGCATGATTGGTCTTTATTTTCAGCTGTGCCCTCGGCCTCAGCCTGGCAGAGCTGTGGCTTGTCTTGCTGGGCCCCGCTGCCAGCCCTGGAGAAGGAGGAAGAGGAAGAGGAGGGGGAGGCCACGCCATGCTCCCCACAGTACTTCTTGTGCTAGTCCTGCAGGGCACCAAGCTGGGCATAGGCAGCAGTGCATGGGGCATGGAGCTCTGCCTCCCACAGGCAGTCCCACATCCTCCATGGCAGGATAAGTCCCAGGCTTGGAGCTCCTCCCAGTATGGCAGAGCACCCTCCCCATGAATTCCCGCTGCCAGTGATCCCCACCCAGCCAGGGGACAGCTCGGCCCCCCAAGAGTGATGCGGGGTTCCCTGCCCACACCCCACCATGGCAGCACCCAGTCCCACCAGGACTGCACCCAGCATCCCGCATCCAGCAGCCGGGAACATCCTGTGCACCAGTGCATTCTCCACCCGCTCCTGTGCCCAGCACTGGCACCGCTGCCTTGGCACCGCTGCCTGCCAGGGCAGGCCTGCATGCATTCTGGCAGCCCTGGAACAGGCAGGGCAGTGGGAAGCAGAGCACCAGCCACCCCTGGGGACTCTTCCCTTCCCTGCAGCAAGGAACCACGAGCAGGCTGGCGGCTGGCCCCGTGCCGCAACCGTGCGGGTACCTGCCTCTCCCTGCTTATCTCTTGCATCTGTTCCCAATCAAAGCATCATTTCAATCCGTTTGGAAGAAGGTTTTTCTCCCCCTGCTACCAAATGCTATTGTTTTTCCGAGGCACGGCAGCTTGGGAGCAGCAGCTCAGCACCTGCCTGCACCAGCTCTGCTCAGACACACGCGGGCAAGATCCTCGAGCAAGCCCCTGCCTGCAGAAAGCGGAGCTGATTTCATCCCCATGGCAAACCGCCAGGCTGTAGTGGGGAAGATGGGGCTGGCACCCCCAAGGGAGGAGGCAGCTAGGAGCTTGAACTTCCTTCCAATGCCCAGAGTTTGGTGTTGGCAGCACTAAGCACCAGCAGGAGTTAAAGTCCATGTGGGGCGGCTGAGTGGGTGAGATCCATCATAATGCCCATGCACGTCCCCTGTCCCCCAGGTTTTGCTGCCAGCTCTGGGATCCCTCCCAGCCAAGCTCAGCCCTGCATCACCCCAGGTGGGTACAGAACCCTGCTTGCCCCCCATGGCGCCCTGGATGTGCCAGGGACAGCTGGGTCTGGCTCTCAACCCTGCAGGACTCACCGCCTCGGGGCCTCTGTTGCTTCTGTGCAATTAATGAGCTTTAATTGCCTGTAAACACATCCCCAGCAGGGCCAGAGCTGCCATGGGAAGTCACTGGAGATGGGAAAAGGGAATGGGAAAAGTGAATCGTAGCAACTGTTGCTACGGCTGGACTGGCCATACCTGAATTGTGGCCGTGGTGGAGTGGGGCTGGCAGTATTGCCTGGCACCAGCCACAGCCCTGGGGGAAGCAGCGCCAGGGGCATGGGGGAAGCAGCGCCAGGGGCATGGGGATCCCAGCACTGTCCATCTCCCCCCACCCTCAATGCCACCAGCGCCACAGTGCTGAGCCACATGGGGCTCAGACATCCCACAGAGAGCCACTGCGCTGGGACTTGGCTGCATTTGGGGTCCCATGGAGGGGCTGCACTGGCAGCGGGCTACCAGGGCTGGGGGAGGTGGGGAGGGATCCCTGCCCTCCCCCTCCAAGTGTGCCCTGGGCTGGACGTGCACGCATCTACGTGGCGCTAATGAAGTTTGCAAAGGTCAGGGCTCCGAGTGTCAGGAGGCAGTTTCTGTAAATGCTATTTTCTAGATCAGTGCCCTGAAAGTCTCCCTGACGTTTGTGCTTAAATGAAACAAACAGTGCNTAATGTCACACCAGTGGAGGAGTGGGACACACCTCTGTCCTGAGTGGGCACAGCATCGGTCATGCAATGTGGGCTCGGTGCAGCATCCGTCCCCCACTCACTGCTCAGCCAGCAATGGGAGGGGTCCCAAAGTGCTCGTATGAAGCCACATGTGCATGTATGCACATACGCATTTATGTTCACGTGTGTGAAGGTGCATGTGTGCAAGTCTATGCTTGTAAGTGCAGGTGAGTGAGTGCACATGCAAGTGCCTCTGTATACAGGGATGCATGTGCATATATGCATATATATGTGCATATCTGTATATGAACATGTCTGCATGTGTCTGCGTGCAAGTGCATGAGTGTAGGCATGCCTCGGTGTGTGCGTGCATGTGTATAAGCGTGCAGTCATGTACAGAAATGTCTGTGCCAAGGATACACAGACAGATGTGCATGTGTATAAGACTGTGCGTGTTTGCTTGTGCATGCAAGTGTGTTTGCACACACTGCATCTACATGCTCAAGCGCACACGCAGTATGAGGAGGTGGGGGTGTGTGTGCACCACCTCCTCATACTATGCATTTGTAGCAGGTTTCATTGCTGCAATCGCAGGGAAGTTTTGCTTAAGCTTGAGTAAAGCACGGGGCTGGGTGTGGGAGCAGTGGCGGCAGCAGCAACCGGAGCGGCACGCACCTGCGCCAGAGATAAGTTCCTGCCACAAAGTTTTCTTTCCCTGCTAATTTTCTGATTAGCCCCTGTCTGATGCGTCGGCAGCAGCGCTCCACGGAGCTTATTCAAAGGCGGCATAATCTTTCTAAGCAGCAAACAGGGGGCAGGGATGCCATTCAGCTCCCAGCAGACACAGCCGTGCATCAGGAGGTAATAACTCTTCAGGGACTCACAGCCGAGCACTGACAAGCTGCCGGGAGGGCTGTGGAAATCCGTTCTGCGGATGAGCCGAGAGGATTCTCCTGCTATCCCCTAAAGCCTGCGTGTCACACAGTCCAATAAAAGGCATTATCGGGAAGGTGGCATTTTGTTCTGGCGTATCTCAGGCCTCCAGCCCAGCCCTGGCTCTGCTGGCTTTGCATGAGAACAGGAGGCTTAGGGCACGGTGGGTGCTGGGTGCTGCCTGCAAAGGATGCTGCTGGGTGGGGGGCTGCACCCCACTCTCTATGTCCCCTGGCAGAGGAGGGGTTGGGGAGCATGGCAGTGCCTGCTCTTCATCCTGTGCCTTGGCTGCCCCTCAGCCACCCACCCTGCAGCACCCAGCCCTGCACCCATGGGCTGGGTATCTCCTGCCCTGGGGATGGCAGCAGCGCCTGGCATCAACCACATTGGATCTCAGCACACCTGCCTGCCCTCCCGTTTGCTTTTAAGGAGGTGTGAGGTGGAGGGCTGGGGAGTATGAGGGGCTCAGAGCAGCCAGGTAGACCTGGCATCTTTGATGTGCAAATACCTCAGCCCCATCCTGGTCCATCCCTCAGCCAGGGCTGAGACTGGGTCACCGCAGGGGGATCCTGCCAGTCATGGGGGTGCTGGGCACCTGGTAACCACAGCCCCGGCTCTGGGGAGAGTGTCCCAGGGCTGGGAAGAGAATCGGAAAGGGATGCAGCAAGGCTGTGCTGGCAGTACCATGCCACAAAGAGAAGGATGGAGTTCATGGTGCAGGAGGTCACCCTGGGTTGGCCCCAGCCATCTCGTGTCCCCTGGATCCTGCCTGGTCCTGGACCACACAGGAGCTGCCAGCCTGTGGCATTACCTGCTGCAGCAAGGCCCCAGGGATGGCGCATATACCAGGGCACGATGGCAGGGCAGTGCCAACACCTGGAGGGGACACCAGCCTTAACCCCCAAGCTAGCAGGGGGCTTTGCTGCTGCTACCCTCCTTGGCACAGCCCCAGGGTAGGGGGACCGGCTGTGCACAGCACAGGCAGCACGGGGCAACACCCATGCCTGTTCCGACCAGCTAATTTACTGTGGCACTGTGCACTGCGCTAGCCAATAACTTTGAAATGATGTGGAGATTTGCAGCCAAACCCTCTCATAAAGAGATTTAGGAGGGTGACAAAGATAATTAAACATCCTTCCCCGAGTATTGACTTGCAGCTGAAAGAAGGAAAAATAACTACATTTTTCACAGTCCTTTTAAATCATCCTGATGCCCGGCTGGGGCACTGTGCAAACAAGCCCTGGTCTGGCAGCCGTGAGGCTGTGGGTACCACAGCCCTGTCTGCCAGGCTGGGAAAAGTGCAGTGGAGCAGAGCAGGGGGGTTGGGCAGCGGGAGCTGGAGCAGGGTCCTGGGCTGGCAGCAGGCAGCGTGGGGAGGGAGGGATGCTCCAGGGCAAACAAGGCAGGGGTGCCACAAGGTTGACTGCCACCTGAGCAGCTTTGAGCAGAAGGGTTAAGCTAAAACAAGCAGCATGAGGGGGAGGGAAAGCTGGGGAAGGGGGAACACAGGGCCGCAGCACAGGGATGGTGGTGGCAGAAGGCAAGTGGGGAGCAAGATGCAGCAAGGAGGCTTAGGGAGATGGGAGTGGGGGGCTTAAGGAGAGGCCTTTGAGGAGCATCAAGATGCACACCGAAGAAGCTTCAGCGCTCACGCATGTGTCTGCACACATATAGAGCATGTTTGCACCATTCTGTGTGTGCATGCACATATACGTGCATGGGTGTGTGGGTGCTCAGGGCCTGTGGGCTCCCCCAGGCCCCTGGCTGGTGCACTGCTGAACTGTGGGGTACATGTCTCACCAGCTGCATGTGCTGCCACATGTGGGCTGCCATGCGTGTGCTGGCGAGCTGGGCACATGTGAGTGGCTGACACGCGTGTCCAGACATGTCATTGCTGTGTGGCCTCTGTGTCAGTGACAGTTTCTGTGCCAACAGTTGCATGGAGGAGTCACAGGTGCCTGCTGGATGTCCATGCGTGTAGCAGGATCCCGTGGGCACGTTGCTGCTCCATGGCTATGTCCATGCATGCACTTGCCCCACGTGACTCTGTGGCATGCATGCAGTGTGCTGCCATTTCTGTGCCGTGTGTCATGCAGATGCATGTCACTGCGCAGGGTCTTGGGTAGGCATGTTACACGGATATGTGGGATGCAGGTAGCTGGAGGAGCGTCCTGGGGCAGGACCCTGCCCTGGCATGACCCTAGTTGTAGGAGGACACTGAGGAGTACTCAGCGGAGTCTCCTTCCCTGGAAACATTCACACCCCGCCTGGACGCGGTCCTGTGCCCCTGCTCTGGGGGTGCTGCTCACGCAGGGGGGTTGGACAAGATGATCTCCAGAGGTCCCTTCCAACCCCTACCGTTCTGTGATTCTGTGATTCGGAGTGGCAGAGAGGTACACAGGTACTCAGGAGATACATGGAGTCACATCAGCCAAGGGGCCTTCTGACCTGTCTACAATGGGGCAGACCTGCTGTGGGGCCTGCCTCCCTAGTCTCTGCTTCCCAGGGAGCACACTCCATGCACTGCCCTCCACCGGGTTTCTTGAGGGCAGAGCTGAGGCCAAAACTCATGGCATGGGTGAGCAGGGAACCACCACCTCTCCATGCCCTTGTTTGCGGTGCCAGTCCCTAGGAATGTGCCTGGCAGCCATTGGTGCCACTTGATTTTGCCAGTGTGGATGCTCTGAACCCCCTGCCCTGCCTTGTCTGAGGGAGATGGTGCTGCCCTCTGCCCGTCTCCCTGTGAAATGGTGGCAGAGATGACACCATGTCCCTGCACATGTACCCCGGCTGTGCTGGGTCCCAACCTTCAAGGGGGTGTGGGGGGATCATGCCCCCCATCCCGCACTTCTCCCTGACACCAGAAGCTCCCAAAGTGGTAGGAAAAGCTCTGCACTGAAGCATACAGGAGCTGCTGGTCCCCAGGTACAGGGTGCCAATGCTGTCCCTGCCCTGTCTCCCTCTCTGGGAGGGCTCCGGGTGGCCAAGGAGGCCACAGTGGATGGGCTCAGCTTTTCAGACCCTGCCAGGAGTAGGAAGGATGCAACGGCAGCACAGGGTAGGAGCAAGGAGGAAGAAGAGTTTCTGGGGCTTCATGCCATCCTCTGCTTAATGGCAAAATTTCTAGGGGGGCTCTCTCTGGGCTCCCTGGCACTGGGAGGATCATGCCCCCAGCATGTCCACTGTCCTGGACCCTTTTAACTGGGTCTACTAATACCAAGTGTGCCAAGAGCCTGAAACCGAGCTGCAAATCACCCCAAATTCCCAGCTTTGAGCTGGCAAGATTGGGCTGTTCCCGGGGTGCCACAAAACAGCTCAGAGCAGCGGGGGACACCAAGCACAGCAGGGGCAAAGCCACCACTGATGCCACCCTGGGAGGGGTATGTGGGGGAGCAGCCAGCACCCACCAGGCACTGGGGTGGGGGACCCAGGTCAGAAACAGCCCCATCCACCACCTCCACCCCCGTGGGCGAGCGTGTGGCATCAGCGTGGAGCAGGGGGACGCATCGCTTCTGCGGCTGGTGGCCGCAGGGGAGCTGCGGCTGTCCCCCCCCCC
>VZTV01075631.1:0-12661 GCA_013400875.1 Anhinga rufa | reverse complement strand
AATGGGCAGCACAGGGGGGACTGTAAGGAGTGGCCACTTGGTTTGGAGGAATAATGCAAGAAGGAAGTTTGGGAGGGTATTATATCTCTTTCTTTCTGTGCCAAAGTGCAGTCTTCTTTCCTTGTGAGGCTCTGTGGAATTATTCCCTGTGGAATAATGATGCATATTAACATGTTATGGCACTTTGGGGCTCTGAAACCAAAAAACATTTTTTCCTTGGTATCAAAAACATCAGTGTCCCTCTCCTTTTTCCTGTGAAGTTCAGAGTAAAATTCATGTTTGTAAAATTTAAAATAGACAGTCTTTACCCACACATCTGTTTCTACTTAGGAGAAAATGACAGCAGGGGAAAGGATACTTTCCTTGCATTTTCTTAAAATCTTACCCCCATTTCTCCTACCCCAAAACTCATGTTTGCTGGTTTCATCCTTGCAAAGAGATTTCCTGTAGCCATGACTGTCACAGGAGCAGGCAGCTATTACAGAACTACTGGCAAAGTGTGTAACTCATGTAAGAGTGTTTACCCTGGTTAAGAATGAGTTTGGGGGTTTCATGGTCATGTTGACAGCACTTCAAAATATCTGAGACAAGGTCACCTAGTAATATGCCCAGGTAATGTCTTTCTTGATGGCTTTGCCTGTTTACCAGGAAGAAATGTGAGCTGGCCACTGATTCAGCTTCCAAGAGTATCAAAGTTACTTTCAGAGGCCAGCATGATTGCAAGAGGGTGCAGTCAAAACCTTTATCCACCACAAACTGCCCACAAACAAGGTTAGAAACCATCAACCTACAGCTGAAGAGTAACGTAATTGTCTTCTACCAGGAACAGGCTATGGTCTTCAGGGTTGACTAACCACAAACAGAAACAACGGAAACAACAATGTGCGGATTCACAAAAGTGTGAGGCTGTTAAAAAGAGGGGGAGCAGTAACCAGTCACACAGCTTCAACTGGACAGTGTGGGTCTATAAATACCAAATAATCCTTACCCGGTTCTGTAGTCTCATTTGGAGCACCCCAAAATGAGTCATTTAAGACCAAGGAGATTTTTAAAGTGTTTCTTCCAAGTGGGCAATAGTGCGAGATTTACAGTTACTAACTCCAGCAGGAGCACATATCTAGTAGCTCTCACAGGTCAAGCACTTCACAAGCATGTAGACGCAAATATCCACTCTGAAACGAGCTATGGGTAAAATCGTCAAAGAGGAAACTGGACCTGACTTACCACCAGTGAAAACATCCTTGGAACACTGCAGAGACCCATTCCTGATGAAGCTCCAGTGCTACTTCAAGGGCAAGAATCCCCATGGATTCAAAGATTCCAGAAAACATTGTTTGGCACTAAGAAGAAAAGTAGCCTTTTTGCAAGGGCAGAACACCTGTAAAGGCTTGCTTTGTGGTGGAAAGTGTGCTGTACCAGCAGGGAGGGAAAGAGGGGAGACAAGCCTCCTACAAAACTTTATCATGCATCTTGTCATATTTTGAAATGTAGATTTTCAAATAAAACAAAGAAGCTGATTGCAGAGTGTGAGTTTAGGAAGTGACTCATATCACTAAAAACCTTTTTGGTAAGATTACCTGTCACGCAAGGAGTCAAATGCCTCAAAATCTGAGAAAGACAAGGTTAGCAGACAAAAACACTATCACTTCTAGAATTTCATCAGCTATATTGAAAAGAGAACAATTTCAGACAGACAGTAGTTTTATTAAGTTACAAGTTGTCTCTTAGCATCAGGTTACTATCTTCTGGATGATTTATGTTGTCCTAGGAAAACTCTGGTGTGCAAAATGTTCAATCAAAAGACATGAGTTCAGTCATTTCTCTGAGCCTGGCATAAACAAAGGTGTTTTAGGCCAAGTGGACATAACCAGGCAAGATCTTTGACATTCCTACTGCAACAAGTAATTGTTATTATTCCAGCTTTAGATATGACAATAGCTTTCTTGTCTCCTTACATAAGAAAGAGCCATCATTTGCTTTGTTAGGCCTGGAAGAGATCACTTTGTACCTCAGAGAAGAACAACTTAATAGAATTTATTTTAGCACACATGCTTCAGAGTTTGGTCAGCACAACGGTATGTTCACTTTACTTCCTGATGTGAATGAAATCTCAGTGCAATAAACTTGTTTTAAAGCAAATCTTTCAACCTGTTGAGGCCTCACATTGGTTTTTGCTGCAGTTATTAATGGCTTTTTTGTTGGGGCAAAAGCCAGATGTTGCAAGTGACCCCAGCCCATGTTAAATATCCAAATAAACCAGGCAATTGAGAAAAGTGGCAGAGAAGACATTTAGATGGTAAGACAAGAGCAACAGCAGCCTGGAACAATAGTGTCACTTGTCCAGAATCATTTGACAGGTTTCATATATGTTGTTGTATCACTGCAGCAGAACCTGTTAAAGGCCAATTTCACTGCATGGAGAATGAATCCTTGGAGGAAGAGACTCCATTACACAGATCCTTGTAACCTTTCTTCAGAGATGCACCAGCAACTGCATTTCCTAGAGCAGCTCTATGAAATGCAGCAGGTTTGCCTTTATCTTAATTTTGCCTTTAACATAATTTGTGGAGGACTTTTGACATCCAGGAGAAAGACAGAAATATTGAGAGAGAAGGAGTTTTTTACCCTTTAAAGATATTGGTTGTCACAAGCCAGACTGTTGGAACAAAGCCGCAGAAGAAGGATTAACAGGCTTGGTGCTGCAGAGGTAATCACAGATCTGCGGTCTATCACACAGCCAGGCCTGCTCTTGTGTAATTTTTAGAACATGCCTTTTTGGGGAAGGAACATTTACATGTTTCTTCCATGTGAATTTACATTTTCAGGACTCTTCTAGCTGTAAGCATTCAGAATTTCCTGTAGTAGCTAATACCACTCTCAGGGAAGTAAGGGGAGATTCATCCAGAAATCTTTGGGAGCAGAAAAGGTATATTCCTGACCAAGACCCTCTAAGTTTTCTGGTAACAGAAAAATTTAACAGAGTTCAGATTTTGACTGATCTCCAATCAGACATTCACATTAGGTACAAGGATTAATTAAAACTACAACCACAAAAAAAAGGTAAGTTAAAACATAAATGTTTAGGTCTTAGCCAGCCTCCACCTGCCTTCTACAAGACTATTTGCACCTTTCTCTGGAGCATCTACTGCTGGCCATGGACTGAAACTATACATGGGGTCACATAAATTTGGGATGTAGTTTAATTCAGTGACTTCCATGTTTCATTTAGAAATATTGGTAGTTCCTTCAGCAGTGCAGATATTTGTTAATCAAAGAGGAGAGACTGTCCTCTGAAAGAACTACTGCAACTCCCATTTTCTTAGACCCTCTTTTAACACTCCTCAGTTTTGAAAGCAGAGCATCCCAACACTGGTGCTTTGCACCTGGACTCCCCCTGCTATTAAAAGAAGAAGCATTAGGACACCAAGTTATCTGATAACCAGAGGCACTGTGAACTGTTCCCCACAGAGCACCTTTGCTGCAGATCTTTAGCTTTAGTCTATCCCATCTTTATGTGATGCAATCGGCAAAGTAAAAAACACTCTAGTCTACCAAAAAGTAGCTCTTGCAGTTATGAGAAACAGATAATACCTCTTAGGAAGAAAATATTTCCTTTCAACAGATCTGGGCATAACTGTCCAAGCATGTTTTACCTGGAAGGCATTTTTTCATTTTTATTTTTTTTTTTACCATTTCTGTCAGAACAATACATTTAGTTTCTTTGGCCTCTTGTTTCAAGAAAATTCCATGTCTGTGGAAAGTGCCTCAACAAGCTGGAAAGATAGAGTTGGCATCAGACCAATGGCATGGCGAGAAAGTCTGCAGTTTGCCCAACAAAAGACTTCTCATTAGAAACAGACCATCTTCACCCTCCAAATGCTGGGACTGTCACATACCTTGCAAATTCAAACTTCTCTTTCTTTTCTTCTTTCAGGGAAAAAAAAAAAAAAAAAAAAAAAGGCAAAACCAGAATTCCAGACCAAACAACAGAAATATGGCTAAAAGCAGCAGCAATGTGTATAATTGAGATCACCCTCTTCCAAATGAGACATGAGCACAATCTGTTGTGACTGCTTTGACAGCTTACCTGCAAGGCTCATCAATGTTCCTCCTCCTTCCCAGATGCCGGTGCATGACCTGGGCCCAGCATCTCTCCCAAGAAGAGCTGAGGAGATGTGCAGAACAGGAGGACGCTGCTCTGTCATTGACAGGGCAGAGCAGCTTGTCTGACAGCACTGGAGCCCAGCAGACTCAATGGGCCTGCAGAAAGCTCCCACAAGTAAGTAACCCATGGTCTTGTATGCCCAGGGAGGTGCAGGAAAGCCCGTGTCCTTCTGCCATGCAGAGGGGCAACTGCCACCAATTTCACAGATCCTGCCATTGCTGTGAAGACAGGGTCTTCTTCTTAAGTGCAGATTTATTCCTGGCTTGTAAAGTTGCATGACATGATTACAATTTCTATACTAGCTAAGTATTTAAGTATTTTCCTATTACCATTTTAAAACTATCATTTGGAAGGATGTTCTTCACTTTTCTCCTCCTCACGAGGATGTTCACTTGTCACAAGCGATCCTAGGCAAAACTGCAAATGTGTCAAAGGGACTTGTGAGCTAACAAACAGCATGGAGAAGAAAAGCAAAGCTAGAACACTTTGCTTCTGCCCTCATCTTCCACCAGCAAAGCACAAAGCCTAACAGATGCACAGAGACACTTCCAGCAGCTACAAGTCCCTCATACTTAGTCCTGCGCTGTTACATGTCAAAAAAACACACTTTGGTGGGTGCTTTGCAAATGTCAGTTGGAAAGGGAACATCAGAAGACAGCCTGTGGAAGAATATGAGCTCTTTGCTACTTATCTCCTTACAACACACTATGCTGTGCAAGTCTGCCCAAGGTTTAGACCACACAGCTCCTCCCAGTTTTTCTGGTAAGGACCACGTCTGGTCTCACTTGTGCAGAGATGGGGAGCATAAGGGAGCCATTTCAGGTTGCCTGGTATTAATTTTTGGTGAGATCAGAATCTGACCCGATACAGCCTTTGTGTGTGTGTGTGTGTGTGTGTGTGTGTTTGTTTCTGTTTGAATCCTTTCAACAGGCGTTTCTAGCTACACCTGCAAGGGATGACTGCAGACATTCTTCTCACATGACTGGTGAGTTGTAATTTCTGCAGCTCTCCGGTGCAATATTTTTTTTTAGGATTGTAGCCCTTCCCCATCCTTCTACATCTCGTTACAAAGGAGAGTAAAGGTTCACTGGCTGGATTTCCAAAAGGGTGGACAAATTTATTACCACTAATAATATTTTCAGCTACAAAATTAAATCAGCTGAGCAGCCAAAGCTTCTGACTGAGGTAGGAGGATCCCACGTTTTGGACTGTTCTCTTGCTCTGTGTAAAACATCAGCAGTCCCCAGTCAGAGCTCAGTCTCCTCTGGCCACGGACATGAGAGGGGGAGCATGCTGATGGCTCAGCAGGCTGGTTCCTTGCAGGTGTTTAGGGTTCCCCTGTCACCTGAGAGCCTGGAAGGACATGGGGACAAGGAGGGCAAGGCAAGGAGGAAAGAAGAGTTGGGGAGAAACAAATCTCAGTTCCCTGGACCCCATAAGCAATTGCTCGGAGAGGGCGGGGGGAAGGGGCTTGGACCATCTGAAAGAACAACCAGCTGTGTTGGCTTGGGGTGCAAACTGGCTGATACTCAGGGCAAAAATGATTTCCAGGGTGACATGGGGCTGTGATGTCACAGCATGCCGTTGCCCTCTTTTGTTCAGCATGTCTTTGCTTCTTCCACAGCATCGAGTACTGGCAACTGGTGACAAATAAGGAAGGTTTCCTGCAATGGCAAAAATAAGGAAGGTTTCCTGCAATGGCAAAAATGGCTTACATTCCCATTCCCCACTCCCACATCCATCACTCACACCTGTGCCAGGCTGCAGCTCAGAAACCCTCAAGCCTCCTCCCTCCCCATCTCCTCCAAAACCAGTTTCTTTTTGGGTGGGGGCATGTCAGTGGTCACAGCCAGAAGGACATCCCACAGATAGCTCGAGCAGCACACCTGAAGGGGTGGCAAGCTATTGCACAAGAGCAGGAATGAACCTCCTTTGATGAGGTAGAGCCAAGGAATCAACTTATCTTGTCTTCATACCAGAGGAAAATTTGACATGTAACAACCAGGAAATTCTGGTCTTCTTTACCACACTGTGAGCACAAGAACCATCCACCAGCCTCAGAAATGTCCTCTTTATGTGCATGTTCCACCAAAAGCCATTTCTGGCAAAGTATGCCTTGCCTTGCCACACCACTGGCTTTGGCAGGATTTTAACCTTATGGAAAATGCTTTCATAAAGGTCATTCATTGGCTTTTTTCTCCTCTCTCAGTTTCACTACAGTTTATATTACATTTAAATATTTTTTAAATTGTGCTTATTGTGTGAGTACATAAGAGTTTTAAACAAAACTTTTGCAATCTTACACAACATCTGACTGGCCAGTTAGAGTATATGAGGTATTATATGTATATTACTAATTAAATGTACCCAGTGATCATTCATCACTTAAGTAAAAAATAAGCTTTAAGCCAAAGAACTTTCCCTGTGAGATTCAGGGTTGCTTTCCTTTCCTTCTTCCCAGAGTGTAAAAGTATTTAAAACCACCTATAGATCAAGTTTTTAATGGGAGCATTATAGTTTTATTGTGCTCCTGGAAGGAGAGAGGAGTCAGCCTAAATCCAGAGTATCAGTAGCAATTTTGGATTAATTCCAACTTGTGCACATCTTGAGAGTCTATCTGTTAGAGATGGGTAACGTTCATAGCTTAATCGTAGACATTTGCTATTAATATTAATCTGTTTCTGCTTATGACTCAGAGTGCTTTGCTGCCAGAACACACTGAAAAACCCCAAAAGGCAGTGACAATGAGTGCATTCACTACGTTAGCAGAGACGGCAAGGAAGAGGGGGGAATGGTAAAGTCATTTTACAAATTGAAGTTATGGCTATTTATTATGAGTCATTGTATTGTTTGTCTCACTACATTACCTTGCTGGAATCTCTGCTGAGTTTCATGTTGAGAGATAGCCCATGCCCTCGGGAGCCTTCCCAGCTCAGCCAGGCACAGAGCTCCTCCAGAGGAGACACACAAACCCTCAGAGTGAAGTCCCATGGGGCTCAGACAGAGCACCTCAGCCTGAGCAGGAGCCCCAGCTCAGCCCAGGAGCTTGCAGTCGTGCTCACGTGTGCCACAGGCTGCTTCAAAGGGGTACGTGTCCCCAGGAGAGGAGCAGGAGCAGCTCCCACCCAGGCTGGTACCTCTCAGAACCCACAGAAGGGAAAAATGATGGATCCTCCTACTCCTCCTATAAGCCTCATCATCCTCCCTGGAGACCTCTCCCTTATTTACTTGTTAGAGACAATTCCAGATCTGTCTCTGCAGTGAGCTTGAAGGAAAAATGAAAATAATACTGTTGGACATCAGCAAGTAATGTCTCCTTCATTTCTGGCCACACCTCATTTGAAGGAGCAGGATCTCTCGAGCAAACTCAAAACATTACAGACATCGGAAGCAAAGGAAACTCATTTCTACCTGTTAGCAGCAGAGTGGACTGCCTGAGGCTCTGTTCCCTATTATTCTGAGGCAGGATTTGTTTTATTCACCTCAAGGGCCTGGGCATAGCATGGCCATGTGCAGGAAGAGAGTTATCGAATGTCAAGCTCTAACAGGATTTCTACGGTGGGTGTATTTACCCCAACCCAAACAGACATTTCTTCCTGCATGCCCTGAAATAAGAAATCTTCCCCTGAGTCTATACAACAAAAGCTTCCCTCTGGGCCTTCTTTCCACGCTGGGCTTTATAGACTTGGCACTTTAATCGCTCGTTTAAGCCTTGTGCAGTGTCAGGTAATACCTCACAGGAACTTTCTCAGCTCAACCGATTTTCAGAACTTCTAAGATTAAAAATATGTATGTAAGAAAGAAAAACAAAGGGATCCAAACAAATGCAAAAGTACAGCACAGAATCATTCAGATGTTAACTGAAATATAAGCAAATAAAGCAAATAAATGTGTCCAATTGACCGGAGTGCCTGGTTGGTTACACAACCTTCAAAACAAGGACTGGGCTGAGGATTTCAATGTGTTTGTTTCTCTGAGTCATAAGTGTATCAGGCTCCTTGGGAAAGGCCAGCCAAAGGAGATCGCTCTCTGTCTTCCCTTCTGCTTCATTCCATTGACCATAAACAATTCCCGTACATGTTCCTAAATGGTACAAAATAACAGGAATTGGATCTGGTTCACAGGGAGAGCACCAGTGTCCCATAATCCTCATTGCTGCCTCTCTCCTGTCAAGTTCATTATCTCAGCATGGCTATTCTGCTGCATTCTGTTTCTATTTATATGACTTTTTTTTTCCCCTAAATCATTCGTTGGATTGATCCAGATATTTGGTAAATAGAAATGAGAGGCCTCAGACACAGAAATAAAACCAAATTATGTATTTTATTGTTTCTGCAGATTATTTAAAAATATATATAATTATATATATAAATGTCCTCCTCAAGATAGTGTGAGGTATGCAAATGCCTCCTGTCCACATCTTTTAGCTGACTGATTAGGCTCCCCAGAGGGTACCAGAAAAGGCAAGGCTGGGTACTGGAAGTCTGTCATCCTTAGAGTCAGGCTTTGCACATGTCAGATCCTTACAGCTTCTGGGACCTAGTTTCCAAACTGTAGCTCATGGATCACCATACCTTCACCACAAACTTGCTGAAAACTATTGGATCACAAAGACTAGCTGAACCTCTCCTTACTTCCAACTTCTAGGTCTCACTGAGAGAAACCAGAAACACCATTATTTATTAAACGCCTAAGTAATATTAATTTTCTATAATAGCTGTACTTGTGGGTTTTAATAACAAAGAGACTAAAAACATTCACATTGCAATCTGCCTGCAGTTCAAAATTTGGGCATGAAAGTGTACACTGGAAACATGTCAGTGTGGTACATGTGTGTGTGTGCATGTGTAGGTGAAAAACCAAAGGCTGACAGACAAGCAGAGAGATAAGCAGTTGAGAACATACTCTATACATGTTTTTAACTAGATCTGACACCAGTTCCTAGGCTGTAAATTACTTTATGCTACAAAATGCACATGTACATGAGTTATTTGCCTAGTGATCAGCCTTTTTTTTTAACTGGAAATCTACAATATAAGGTTAGAGTGGCTAAAAAGATCTCATAGCAATTTTTGTCAAAAAGTCTGTCTTTCTCAGTCAAAAACCTTGGCTATTGAAACCTTTTTCACTGGTCTTAGCCACTGACCAAGCTTGGTCTGAACTCTGCCTGATGTGCCTTAAACGTTGGAAGAGGCTAAAAGAAGCCAATAGAGCTGCTTTCTCCATTTCTGCTCTGAACAAATAAGCAGCATGTAGTCTCATTACGGTGCTTACACTGTGTGCTGGTTTTGGCTGAGACAGAGTTCATTTCCTTCATATTAGCTTGTACAGGGCTCTGCTCTGGATCTGTGCTGGAAACAGTGTCGATAACACAGGGATGTTTTCGTTACTGCTGAGCAGCGCTTACACAGAGCCAAGGCCTTTCTGCCTCTCACCCCACCCCACCAGCAAGTGGCTGGGGGTGCACAGGAAGCTGGGAGTGGACACAGCTGGGACAGCTGCCCCCAACTGACCACAGGGATATTCCACACCATATGGCCTCATGCTCAGTATATAAAGCTGGGGGAAGAAGGAAAGGGGGGACATTGGGAGTGATGGCGTTTGTCTTCCCAAGTAACCATTACACGTGATGGGGCCCTGCTTTCCTGGAGATGGCTGAACACCTGCCTGCCCATGGGAAGTAATGAATGAATTCCTTGTTTTGCTTTGCTTGTGTGGGCAGCTTTTGCTTTACTTATTAAACTGTCTTTATTTCAACCCATGAGTTTTCTCACCTGTACTCTTTCGATTCTCTCCCCCATCCCACTGTGACGGGAGTGGATGAGCAGATGTGTAGTGCTTAGTTGGTGGCTGGGATTAAACCACGACACACTGTAAGAGGCCAACAAAAACCTTCCCTGGTTAGCTCCTCTCCGAAAAGCACAGCGAGGCTTGTTTTGTGCAAATGCTGCCATCAGCAGCAGAGTGTGCCTGTCTGTGCCTGTGCCTCCTGCAAGGCTCATGGCAAGGCTCTCCTTTTGTTTCCATCTTCTCACGTGCTGGGACCTGGACAGTGGGTTTCCTGCAGAAAACAAAATGCATATTTCCCAGATTCTCTGTTGCAAAGCCAACCAGGACAAGACTCAGCTCTCAGTCCAGCGCTGGAAATACAAGTCCATTCATTTGCAGTGCCTAGTTAAGGTAGGAGGTGACACTTGACTATATCCCCCAATCTAAAATAGATGCCAACTCCCACTTTTAGGATCTGTGCTCCTTCATGATGTGAGCTTGGAACTGCAAGGGCAATTGCATCCATTTCACACCTTCATTGCCGGAATTGCAAGGCTGAGGTGTCTGTGGCTGTTGCGATTCATTGGAATAATTCCTTAAGCTAGTGTTGAGAGTGGAGGTTTTTCACAAGCGGAGGTTGTTACAGCAAGTAATGCAGCCTGTCAACAGGTAACAGCACAGTTCAGTGTCCTGAAGATTTCCTTACACTGCTTAGTTTGTATCAACTCTCCTTGAGCTGCAGCAGCAGCAGCAGATACTGCAACATGCACTTTCACTTTCCACTGTGAATCTTAAAAAAATAATCTGCAGGATCAGAAATGGCACCACAAGGATACACACATCCATCTGCCCCATATAAGTAATCCCAAATGCAGATGCAACTCCTCACTGCAGGGATCTTTGTTCCCTGAATTCAGGTCTATTTCCACTTCCACAGAGCATTTCCTGGTGAAGGAAGGTTATCACCCCAGACCCATTGTCTTTATTTTTATTATAGCTTATGCAGAGGCACTGATCTGTCAGGCACCCCTCTTCTGAGAGGAAAGGAGAGAATAGGGATGGCACATAGTCACAGTTCTTACAGCAACAGACCCTAAGCAGCAAAATCTAGACTAGAAATAACTCTTGCTTTCTAGCAAGAGTCTCAGAGACAGACATGCAAGCTGAACGATCCATTTCCATTTTTCTTGCTGTCTCCACAGCAAAGAGGAAAGTAGAAACTTTTATCACACATATGTACGCAACGAGAGCAGAGGTCAGCACTGACACTTGATATGGTTTCAAAACTGCAGAAGCAGTCCGCCAAGGACTATTCTATTTGGCAGGCAGTATTTTCTTCCTGCATGAAATAAAAACAGATACAAACCTGAGACTTCTAGTTGCTACAAAGGAGAAACAGTGTACCACATGGTTCATCATTTGGGGTTGACCAAGATTCTGACTAACGTTCAGATGGGTTTTCCCCCCATACTGACTGGGAAAAAGAAGCATCATAAATCTCTCCTGAAGTGGTCTTGTCACAAGATTTCCAACCCATTTGCACAAACTATAGTAGTTTGGATGGTTCAAATAAAGGTCAGCTGAGCATTCAACTTTGTACCTTCCAAATCATAGAGTCTTGCCCCACCACACTATCATCCAGCATTGCTAATTCTATGATCACATCAAATTACCTACCCTACAATGGTGATATTTGCAGGTGGAGCTGTAAAACTCAGGTTTCAATTGAAAACAATAAGAACTTTTCACTCCAAGTAATATGGAAATAAAAATCGACCCTTTTGCGCAAACTTTCTTGAAGGATTTATAACTGGTTTGAATTCTTTTCAACTTTTTATTTCAGAAAAAATTTCTCCTATTTATAAAGGAGAAAATATTTTAATTCTTTTTCTAGTAAACTCTAGTTTCAAATATGTTATTAGGGTGGAATTAGGCAGTACAAAACAAATGTGTACTGTGCCCATTTTGGAAATGCAAAACAGCAAAGATTAAAAAAAATTTAATGTTTTTTAATATGGAGCATTTGGATGATTAGCAAAAAGGGACAGAAGTTGACAGAAGACACTAACCTCCTGTGCAGCTTCTACGTCTTCAAATATTTTCTTTTGTTGCAGAACAGAACATTCATCCCAAATTAACTAAGAAGGCAAATATGAACAACACAGTCCTCTTCAGACTGCCCAACCTGTTCAGCACTATGTAGCACAGAAAGAACCTCATGCAGATCTAGGAGTCTTTGGCACGTTTCTTAGTAGCTGTCTGCACCAGGTGCTTTCACATCACCCAAGGTAGAAGAGTTTCAAGAGGCAGAAACTTCCAGCTTTGCTCTTTTCCTGGAAAACACAAACTTCTATTTGCACTTTTACCAAAGATGAACAAACAAAAGAAATGTCATCCCACATTGAACTGAAAACAATCCATGACTTCTGCCTGAATTTCTTTAGCCTCATCTGCTTTGTACCTTGCTAATCTTATGAAATCTTTTTGATTTTCAGTGTGTGGTGGATGTCCAGGATGCCTTTCATCCCAGAACCTACGGCTGTGTGCTCTGAAAGATCAGCCAACAGCAATAGCGGTATTGCCTCACTCTTCAAGGAACAGCACAAACATNAAACATGCCTCTCTAGGATTCTCCTTGCAGAAGTTGCAGCTGGACATTTCTGCTGCATATGATTTGTCAGAGAAACAAAGGTATCAAAAGAAATAACACCTGCCTGCCCATGGGGA
>VZTV01075630.1:0-13958 GCA_013400875.1 Anhinga rufa | reverse complement strand
GTTTAAAGAGTCTTGTAAGTGTGAGAATTCCTTCTTATCTTGTAAGCTTTCATACCAAAGCACAGTATGTATAGTATAAGTAAATATCTAGATAAAAATATTAAGCAGTATTCTTGTATGGGGCATGAAATCAGTCTATGTTTGCAAACTCTCCAAGACCGCCAAGATTTAGAAATAGTGTGTCTAGGATGATTTTGGATCTTTTTTAAGAAAAAGTGTTTCTGTCAGCAGTGGCAGTATGTAATTTAGCTTTCACTCTTGCCAACTAGATTCGAAGATATCACAGATGTTTTCAATCCCTTGGTTATGGCTGACTAAAACTAAACAGAAATTGTAGCAAGAAGTAACAAATGTACTGGTTACAGGTTTGTTACAACACCTTGTTTGGGAAAATGGCAGAGTCCTCTTAACTCTGGGTGATTGCAATGTAGAAATATGCATCTGAAATGGCTGTCTGTGTTCTTTTTATGATGAGTGGAGAAAAAGACATCACTAAAGTGCTATTCCTCTGACCTATTTTGCATGTCTACTATGGGGTGAAATGGGTTGTGCCCTAGAAGTGTTTCTTTCTCCCCATTAACTATTGAGAGGATCTCAGTTTACAAAGAAGAGGTCCACTTGAGTAATCTGTGGTGAAAAAAATTTGCTTTTTTTGTGAAAAAAAGTACTGATTATTAAATAGAGACTTTTGAAGTCTAAAGCTGTGTTTCTTGTAATCACTGAGTGCCATAAGTGCAGGTGAACCAAGCATCTCTAGAAAGGTTTAGGTCTTTAGACTGCATAAACCTTGAAGCAATGGCAACAGGTATCAGGATTTGTATTAAGAAGGATTGTTTTTTGTAGTCTCTGGTTTTAATGGGCTCGATCATATAGCTTCACACCTGTGAAAAGAAAAATGTCTGCCATAATTTGGCTGGCTTTCAAAAACAATACAATCTTATCTGCGGCGTGCCTGTCACTATGCAATAACTTACCTAAATATTTTTCCCAAAGATGACTCATTTTGTTTACCTTTTTCACAGCTTTATAAGAAAGTAACAGCTGAATATTGAACTAGAAATTATATCATGTCTTCTAAGTGGAATTTCTTTCAAGGTCTTATTTTATTTTATTTACAGATGGGGCATCATTCCCACCATTTGTTAAGAAGGATCAGATACTGCGCTTCTTCTCCTCCGATATTTGCAGGTAGGCTGGTCCCTTCGTGGTGTGCATACACACCTGTGTGTGCCACCCGAATGCTGTTTTGTTTCAGAGGGCAGCTGTGGTGCCTCTGCTTGGACTCAGGTCACCAAGGCAGTTCAACATAAATGTTTCACCTAAACAGAAGTAAATTTGTAAGCTGGGCTCATGATTCAGAACTTGATTTTACCACTTTTATTTATGTCAAGCAGCAAGTTATTTACAGCGTATTTTATTTCAGCCAGTTACAGATGTATAATTCAGGACTATCTGACACTGTTGTGAGCTGTTAGAGATCTATGAAAGACATTGAGGGACACAGGGTTCAAAATCTTGAACTTCTAAGATCAGAACCCAGCCTACAACATGCCTTATTTGGTCTGAGAAGGCAATAGGTACAGCAGGGGCTAGTTAGGCCCATCTTTGGCATTTCTGCAGAATATCATCTATGCAAAACAGGATTTACTGTCATCCACTAGATACTTAAAATTGTTTTCTCACAGGTTATTTTTGAATATTTTATTTTCATGTATTTACAAACAAACCAACCTGCTTAATACATCCCATACTGATGGCTTTTCAGCCTGTGGCTTCTGCTGTGGCTATCCAGTGGCCTTGAGCTCTCCAGTGGGTTCACTGAGAGCAATGTTAAAAGATTTAAAGTGCATCACAGTGTATTTACTTTGGGAGGTTTGACCTCTTTATTTATTTTGCTGCCTGGAAACAGCTGCTTCCTTTTAATTAGGTTTAAAATGGCCATTTACTTTGCAGACTGTTTTTTTTTGTTTTTTTTGTTGTTTTTTTTTGAAGATCAGTGTTTTTACATGAAGTTAAAGTCCTTTTTTTTTTGTGAAGTAGTTGCATCCCCAAACTGGAAAGCATTTCACAAATCATGGAAATGGGAATTCTATGCAGAGGAGAAATGATAAAATTCTTTGGATCGATTGCACACAATTTGAGAGATCCCTCTGGCCATTTAATTCTCACAATTAATGAACAATGAAGGAGAGTCACAATTGCCCAAAGGTCATGCTGAAATGGGGTCACAGAAAATAGTTCTGTCCATGTTGCAAAAACCCAGAACCCTTCTTTTGTTTGGCTGCAATACAAAATGTTGCTGACCTGGTTACGTTACTGTTTAACAACCACATCTCCATATTAGTTGATAATGTATTAACAAAAAGAAGCTTAAGTGGTATTCTGATTCATATGCAATGGAATAAGGTTACATGCAGAATGTTGCCTGCATCATAAAGCTTAGATTAGTATCATCAGGTCAGCAAAAGCCTATAGCAGAGTTTATATGAGCACAGCAGAGATATGATAAGTAGAGCAGAGCAGGGCAGAGATATGATAAGTATCTCTACTGTAGTCCAAAAACTTTCAAAAATTTCATAATAACAGTCAGTATAGAAGTGTGGAGGGAAAAGAGCTCTTAATTAATTTGTTAGTTTTTTGTGTATTGTTTATTAGTAGTATTAGTATTTTTGACTGTCTTCTTGTGTATTGTGATGCTCACCTCTGAGCTTGTACATCCTTTTGTGAAAGTGTGGAATATTCTCCATTACAGAGGAACACCCCTGCAAACTGCTGAACACTGTGAAGGAGTCCCGGACATTGGTTCGCTGGAGAACTTGTTTCTTTTAAGAGAGAGACAGTTGGGGGATCCTTAAGGAGTATTGCTATGAATTCAGATTTTTAATCCAAATGGCAAAAACATGTTTCTCCTCTTTTACATTCAGATCGATCTATGGCGTTTTCCAGGGCAAGCAGGATGTGAAGGGAATCTCACTCTATCGTTTCACAGTTCCTCGTGAAGCATTTGCATCGCCTGCTGAAGTTGGAGATAATTATTGCTTCTGTACAGATGAAGTCATATCAAAGAACTGCACGTTAGCTGGAGTCCTAGACATTAGCGCCTGCAAAAAAGGTATAGTAGTGACACGGTACTGCCAAACAATCTGTTTAAATGGGGAGAAGCATGTGTCCTGTAGCTGAGGTGTTACTCTAAGATCCAGGATGTTCGTGTTTGTCTGAATTCTTCCACAGGTTGCCTGTGAGACCTTTCACTTTTCTGTAGCCTCATTTCCCAAAATGAGGACTATGATATTTCTGTATTTTGCATAGTGCTATGCGAAATTGTGATATTACAGATTGTATACTGAAACTGCAGGAATGCATGTATAGAAAGAAAAGAAGAGTATTCTATAGGCCCTGTATAAAAGCCAGAGATAGTCACAGTCCTTGTAGTTGTGATAATTCATACACACTGTGTATGAGCGTGCGTGTGTGTGTACACACCTATATACACATACACAGATTGAGAGACACTATTGGCTAAGGTTAGCATTGGTTTAATAAAATAAACACAGTGTCTGTGTTTGGTGCAGAGTGGACAGCACTGGTTCCCTTCAGACTTGCTTTTTACTAAAACAAGATCATGAGGGTCAGGGGAAGCAGTGACAGTCAGGTCCTCACCTCAGTATGAAACTGGGAGCACTGCCAACTCCACAGTGTGGTCACAGACAAGCAGGATTTATAACTACAATTTATTTCACCATGCAAATTTTCCTCATAATAGAATCACAGAAGGGGGGCAGGGTGGGAGGGACTACTAACATTTTTATTGGGATTGTGTGTCTCTGTAACAAACTATGTTTGCTTGGAAAATGGCCTCAGAAGATGAGTCCTGAAACAAGGCTTAATGGTTCAAGTGAATTTGTTTTTTCAAATAGGAAGACCGGTATTTATCTCTCTTCCGCATTTTCTTCATGCAAGTGATTCTCTATTGCATGATGTTGAAGGCCTGAGCCCAAATGAGGAGGAGCATGAGACGTTTCTAGATGTAGAGCCTGTAAGTCCAAATATTTAATAACTGTAACTCAGTAAACTTGCGATGTTTAAATTTAATTGTAGTAGAGTAGACTGTTCACCAGAGGGACGAGCAGAAGATACAATCTTTTCATGCTTGCTTTTGCAAGATCTGCTCACAAAAGTGTTATGGCTTTAGCAGGGGAAATTTAGAGCAGAACTTTGTCTCATTCTGACCTTCAAAGTTTGGAAAATAAGTTTTATATTCCTTACTAGGATGTGGGATTAAATAGATTCTGAAAACTTTGAATTATGCTATAGCTTTTCTATGAACTTTAAATACTTTGAGAAAAATCTTTTCTGTGAAAGTTCTTCTGTTGCCTCTATACTTTTTTTTTAATTTTCTATAACTAGCCATTTTTGTATATTTACTATCTCAATTGAACTTAAATAAATATAGGTCAGTTTATTTCCAAGAAAATTTCTAGAAGTCTGAACAGACTAGTCTAGAACAGACCTAATATAGTCTTTGTGACTTGGATTGTCCAACAGAGCTCCCAAACTGAATGACTTTATGACAGCTCTGATTTTGATTGCCTCCAATTTTACCTCTCCTTCTGTTCCAGTGATTCAGATTCTTAACTTTAAGTGTATTTATCAAAGTTTTCCGAACTGTGTGATGAATTCTAAGGTTTCAAAAGTTTATTACACTCTGAATTTGGATGAAAAGGTAAAATTCAGGATTTTTCACTAAAATGTTTTTAGTCATATAATTTAACAGTTAAACTATGTAACTGCAATGAGGAAGTCTAAAGTTAAATCTTTGTTTCACCTTATTTGGAATAGAGTCATCAAACAGAATTTCCTAAATCTGATATGAAATTTTCAAGAATCGCACTGTGTTTTGTTTTTGTGGAAGACAAAGGGGAAAAGAAGGAGATGAAGAAAAGATCTGACCTGTGTAGTTTTGGCGCTATGCAAGTTAAACATCCTTCTTATAGAAAAAGAAAATTTAGCTAATTTCTGGTGGGAAAAAATCCTAAAACACATTTCTATATGAAACATTTAATGACTGATTTAATAGTTTTAACCTTCTTTTTTTTTTTTCCTTTAGTTTTAATTACAAATTAAAAAAGTAACTATGATAAAGCCACAGAATCAAAACTTCTATGAGAAATGAGAGACCCTGTCGTGGTTTAGTCCCAGTCAGCAACCAAGCACCACACAGCTGCTTGCTCCCTCCCCCTGGTGGGACGGGGGAGAGGACTGGAAGAGTAAAAATGAGGAAATTCATGGGTTGAGACAAAGACAGTTTAATAGGGAAAGAAAGAGCCGCGCATGCAAGCAAAGCAAAACAAGGAATTCATTCACTGCTCCCCATGGACAGGCAGGTGTTCGGCCATCTCCAGGAAAGCAGGGCTCCATCACGTGTAACGGTTACTTGGGAAGACAAACGCCATCACTCACAATGTCCCCCACTTCCTTCTTCTTCCCCCAGCTTTACATGCTGAGCATGACATCACATGGTGTGGGACATCCCTTGGGTCAGTTGGGGTCAGCTGTCCCGGCTGTGTCCCCTCCCAGCTTCCCGTGCCCCCAGCACAGCATGGGGAGCTGAAAAAGTCCTTGACTAGTGTAAGCACTACTGAGCAACAACTAAAACATCTCTGCATTATCACCACTGCTTCAGCATAAATCCAAAACACAGCCCATACTAGCTACTACAAAGAAAATTAACTCTATCCCAGCTGAAACCAGGACAGACCCTTAGAAACATTAAGTTTCATAAAAATGGAATCCTTCAAAACATAAGGATAAAATGATGCCAAAGTGCTTTTTGACACGGTCCATATTTTAGGCTTAGGCATCCAATTAAAAAATCGAAAGTAATGTAAGGATTTTTTTCTGATTTTAGATCACTGGTTTTACACTACAATTTGCAAAAAGGCTGCAAGTAAACCTCCTTGTGAAACGTGCACCAAAGATTGAGTAAGTACTACTTAATTATTTTGGTTTTAAAGACTTTTTTCAAGAGGGCTGATAGGTGTACAAGAGTGTCAGTAGAAATGGCTGGGAAAAGAAGGAATAAAAATGCTTTCCCAAGGCCTTTTCGTCTTTCCTGCAAAAATTTCAGTCATGACTTTTCAGAGAACATAAATTTCAGCAAAGGAGCAAGCCTTCTTGAGCAAGGCACTGCCCAAGTCTTTTAACACACATTTGATTTCCCCACAGAAGCTTACAAGGCAACATGTTCTTAAAAATGACATTCTTACAAAACCCAAATGGGGGCCATGAATGCATTTTCTGTAATAAATCCAATGAGAGAGAGAATTTGTGTATGCTGTCTCACTAGATGGATTTTATCACAGGGTTGACGGGTCTTTAGCTGCTTCTTTTCTCTTCATTGGCCCAAATATACATGTACAGACGTGCACTTCGGGATTCTGTACATCTGGCAGGTGAATATCAAACAGATCTTCAGACCCTCCCACCAACACCTAGCTGTGCCCAGCCTTTCTTCTTTCTGACTACTCTGACTACCCACATATGGAAGACTAGACAGAAAGAGATGGATGACAGTTTTGTGGGTTTTTTCAGTCCAAAATATACTAAAAATGTACATCTGGAAGGTAGAAATGTAGTTAGAGAAGAAAAATGTTTAAGTAGAGACTGGGTTTATGCACCAAACTAAAGGTAACATGCTGTACTTATTTTCTCATTTCAGAGCTTTATCAAAAGTTAAAAACCCCTATATTTTTCCTCTTCTTTGGCTAAATGAGGTTAGTATAATTTTTGTCTATTAACTGTTACTGTTAAAAAAAATAAAAAAAATTACCTAGCCTTTTCAGTCTTGGTGCCCAGAAATTGGGCAATTAATGTCATGCTGTGATTTGCACATGCCAAGAATATATTGAGCAAGTGAGGGCTTGCATACTTACCTTTCACTGACATTTTTCTTGCACTGTTTCAGTCTGCTGTTATTGGGGATGCAAAAGCAGAAATGTTCAGAAATAAAGTCACCGGTCGGGTCCAGATGCTGAGTGTGCTGCAGATGGTGTTAATGATCACAGGTTCTGTGCTGTTCCTTGCATTCATGGGTTCCTATTTCATATGCAGATCAAAGAAATTAAAATAAGTAAGTAAGCATTAATGGCTCAGTCCTCAGCAGTAACTTTTGCTCAGGGTTTCAAGAACTTCAGAATCATTACCTATGTAGCTGTTCTTATTTTTTAAGTGCTAGTAAATTCAGCAGTTGTTCTGTGGGAAATCATCTAGATGATGTAGCTAATGTTTTCAAATTCTCTTCCCAACCTTAATCTTTCAGGATGCTCTCAACACACCTAGAAGAGGGTATTGGGAACTATATCAGAAGGCCAACTTTTTTTTTTCTTATTCCAAAACACATGATTGCTGTGAGTTTATAAAAATAGACATTTTATCCAAGAATGCTAAACTGTTCAGAAGTGCCCTCCAGTACTTCTCTGGGACAGAGGCTACACAGCTGCAGATTCCTGTGCTCTTCAAGGATACACCCCTGTCTGGGGTTCAGATAACCCACAGTAAATGACATTTTTTTATTGAGTGTTGGATAGGGTTTCTCACTTCTTTCTCTCAGTTGTGCATCACTGTCACATTAGTCTAAACATCTCCTGAACCATCTACCTAGCCCACTAAGACTAAATATAGTCCCATAATGGGTAGAATAACCAAATGGTGGGTTAACGCACTGATATCTAGGGAAGCAAAAACATTGATTTGATTTAATGACATGATTTATGATTTATTATTATTTTGTTATAATTATGATTTATTCAAGTCATGACATGATTTAAAAGAAGTGCAGAGACATTAATGTTATGGTGAAAAGTATGATGTAGTAAAGAGACATTTTTAAAAAGACTTACATCATCACATGCTGAATTCTGATTTTATTTCACTACAGGTAACAAAAGACTTCAGAGGTAGGCAAAGTTTAATTGAAATTTCAGCCAAGCAGCATGTAAAAATTCAGAGCAAAAGGTATGATTCTAGGCACTGTCAGTCCACATGCTATGGAATTCAACATGCTTTTCTATTTTGAGAAGACCAATTCACTAACCCAAATAAACTGATGTTTCCAAAGGTCCACACTTCTGACATCACTAAAGAGGCCACCATGGAAACTATGCTTTCAAATGACTGATTATTTGAACCTTTTTTACAAATTTTAAATGACATTCAAGCAGACTGAAGTTGAGATGCAGTTGGATTTTAGTCCACCCTCTGCCATTTAGGCAATCTGCTACATTTTTTCTTCTGGAATTTGCAAGACAAACAAAAACCATTTGCTGATGTTCTGTCTGTGAGCACAGGCTGGGAATGACAACACCTTTGAGCTCATGCTGTGCTCTAGATGCTTTCATTGCAAGGTTTCTTTCTGTTCCTTCAAGGAATGGAAGCTGCTGCAATAGAACTGCTCTCTGTCCTCTATTCAGGGATGTGAATTGCATTGAATGTGAAGTTTATTATGTAAAGTTACTAACTGTAATACATGAAGTTAATAAAAGATTTACTAAAATAAGTGGTTTATACATTTTATATGGAGATGGCTCATAGACACACCACAGTCATTCATATATTGATGGAGCTCATCAATGTTTGGCTCCACAGCTGTTTAGCAATCTGAGCTACTCCCTAACTCCCAAACTGCTCCACTGCTTTTACTGTTGCCTCCTGTGTGCTTTTCTTTTTGGCTGTTGCTTGAACACCAGCCTCTGCTCTGCCCTAACCCCACTTTGCCCAAGGCCTCCCTTAGGGAATGATCTCATACGTCATCTTTAGGGTCAAGAGAAAATATTCCAGAATACTCCAGACACAGAAGGACTGAGATAATGATTTTGATAAAACATCAGAGGGTTCCACTTCCTTGCTATAGAAGAACATAAATGAAATCAGGTAGCCCCAATTCTTTACTGATAAACCATCTTCCACAAGGAAATTTGTGCAACCATTTGTTTAATGAGGTGCATCAGCCTGTAGACAGGTAGCAAACAGTGACATCTTCATAAATGGTTTACTTTTCATTTAATCTGAATGCTGTATCTTAGAAATGAGAGCCAATGGGGCAGATATTGAGTGTCGTGGGGTCTCTCCTTTCCCATGGACTCACTGAATTCAGAACAAGAGCCTAATTTCAGCATTTTTGAAGATTTCTTCTTGGATCTTTTGTTCCCTTAACTAAGAGCTGCAAAGAAAAGGAAAGATCAAAAATGGCCAGCCTCTCATACCCTGGTGTTTGGAAATAGTGCTACAATGAACTTTAAACCAGAAAGATTTGTCTTGCTAGTGAAGGATAATATATTTCACCAGGTATCTTTAGTAAGGTGTTTTCACCCTTTGGAAATAAAAGGAAAAACCCAACAGACTAAAATACTGTTGTTTGAATCCCATGTTCCTTGTGGACAAAGTTGTGTAGCTATCAATAGAGCAGATGAATCACAGAAATCCCAAGAGTTTATTCTTGAAGGCAAGGTCTATGTGGTACAGGTCTACACTCTCTTTTTCCAGCCGTGAGCTGGAAATGCAAAGTAACAGGGCAGGACATGTGAAGGAGGCATGGCACTCAAGGGGAGCTCTGGTCTCACTTAGAGAGCCAATGCATTTGCATGTTAGTCAATGAAAAATAAGATCTTTCTCTCATCTCTACATTTTTGCCGGTGTCACATGTGTTGCTCTGTTCTCATATTAGTCTGGGGACAGTTTGACACAACTGAAGGCATCCGTGAGTCCTATGGCCTGGTCAAAAAAGTATGAGGACCACTAAAGTCATTAAGTCACCTTATCCTCTGAAACATGTACAGCTCTGCTGTGGTTCAAGATCTGACACCAAGTTTTTATAATAAAACGAGTCTTTTATGCCAGAACCTAAAAGTGAGACCTTTTCACAAAAGGAACAACAGCAATGCTCCTGTCATTTTTGATACACTAGTGTTTCAGCTTCATTTTGGCTTCAAGTCCATTGTCAGCAAGTTAGTGTTTGCTCTACTGGTGTTATTTAGTGCTATGTGGTGCTCCAGCAGCAGTGATCCAGAAAGTCAGGCCATAATTTTAAATGTCTCAGGGCCCAATTTTGCAGCACACAAATATGTTTGTTCATATGTATAATGTCATTGATCTCAATGCAGGTTTGGACTTTTAAACTATGTTCAGCACCTAGACTGCACTTAAATTATAATTAGTAGTTATTTTGTCCAAAGTTTTGGTTACAGTTATTGTTAATTCATGTTGTTAAGGCTAATGTTAAGTATTTACATTTGTTCAAACAGTGCAGGATAAACATTTATTAGAAATGTTAATGAACTCAATACAAATAAAAAAAAAGCTGAAACTCTTCTTTCTGAGATCCTTGTGTCTAATTGTAAATAAAGTCTTCTGTGTTGGATAATGAACTCCTTGTGTTTCTTTTCTTGTAATTTTGGGTGTGTTTTCTTTTCCTAGAGATTGATTTTTATAAATTGATGAATATGTGAGCTTACAGCTAACTTTGTTATGTCATTGTACTCTGGCACATCACAGCTGCTTAGAAGTGCATATCATGTTTCTTGTTGACTCATGATGTATTATAAATGCGAGTGACATACAACATTTATGCTCTGGATTACAAAAAAGAGGAGACTTTGTAGGCAGAGCTAAGCACCAGCGTGTCTAAACTGAAGCAATCCTAAAGCAATTCCAGGAAAACAAGCTCTGAGAGAGACCTGCTTTCAACTCTCTTGAGCTGGACGTGTTGGTAGGATGGTGTCAGCACATCCAGCATCCTTTACTAGCTCTGCTGGCCTGGCAGGTCGGGTGGGAGGGGAATCAGGCTACGCTCGCACCTCACGTTCCCCACCCACCCCAGGTCTGATGGGTGAAAATCACTGGTGAAAATCAGATCTGACCCAAGATCTCACAGCCCACATCCTTACACCCCAGAGCAGGTGTGCCGGCTTTTGATCTCTAATTATGCTTTCAAAGCATTTCATAAAACCTGTTCTTCCCACCTAGCTTACCAGTGTCTGTTAAGGTAATGTAAACATGTTACTACTACACCCTGAAAAAGAAAGAAAATTGATGCTTTCTTTGTTCTTTTAACTGTGAGACTAGGCAAGGACTTGTTTTATTCATGGGTGTACACATCAACAGTATTAAAAAAAAGAATAAATTTAATAACTAATAAAATATGTTTACAGCTTTTTTTTTTCAGTAGCCATATAAAACCAAAAAACAAAGAGACAAATGACTCACACTTACCAAATGAAAACTGCATTTATAGATTTTCTGCTATTAATTTTTGATTCTCTGTCCCCTCTTTGCATACCAGATATCCCTGATGCTCTGTGGTCGCACCCTCTCCTAGCAGTACCCACAGGAGTCAGGGACTTAAAGCTCACCCAGCAAGTGCCAGTTTGGGACCTTTCTCAGCTCTACTGTGTAAGAACAGACAGCAAATGCTTTGCAGTAGGCGCCACCCAAAGGGCATACAGTTTTTCACAAGTTCTCCTCCTTCATTTAGCATAGGTAGTCAAAAATAATACTGGCTAAAATTCATTGTTCTTTCTTCTGCCAGTTGACATCACCAGAAATAATTACATCACTTTAAAAGCAGTGTGAGAAAAAACATATCCTAAGAGTCTGCTGAATCATAGATTGTGAGATGCAACACTAAGACAGAAATTTTGGTGTCCGTTAATATTCTGGAGTGTTTTGCTAAGGCCAGAGTTTCCCTTGAGTTCTGTGAATTGGTCTTTTACAAAATACATGCTTGATGTGACCAGGTGCACCCATATTTTTCAGGACTCTCTTTCTTGCCCAGCATGACTGGTATAACACCAAGGATTTGTAGACAAATCAGAACTTACATATAGCCACGTGTGTGGTCTTTTATGTGACTTAGGCTTTAGATGCACCTTAAACATTTGCAATTTCAGCCCCGCTAGAATATTTGCGTGTAGGACTGGGAAAGTCTCATTTTTGCCCTTATATTTTCCTTGTAATTTTTCTAAATGGATAGCCCACATACGTGAATGCTTCTAAACGTAAATTTCTCCACTGATTCTTTCATGATAGGAGCTAAAACATGATTAGCACCTCAAAACAGCAGCAGAAGGTAAAAGCTTGCTGGAGGTGCATGTACTTTTGGTACTGACATATAAATCCAGATAATTCCTGTGTTTTTACCCCAAATATGGAAGCATATCCTTCTTTGTGCATTTACTCTACAGGTATAACTAACATACACACTGACTGTGATGTGGCAACAGCTGCATTTTACTCTGTAGTCTTGACAACATCAGCCTGGTTACCTTCAGCAGAATAAATTGAAGAACACTGTTGACATTCACAGACTTACAGTGACAGAAAACAAGTAACAAAATGGGAACCAAGGTTTCTAATTATTTCTATTTTTCCTATGAGCAATGGGATAAAAACTTTTGGCAAAGCATATACTTCAATTCAGTGACAAGTCAGTGCAGTTAAGAAGTTAATTCAGGAAACCTATTCCAGCCGCTATCTAATCTTCCAAGCAGCAGAGTCTTCCCTGAGCACCCAGGAGCATCACCCACTTTGCTGAATAAATGTACATACGTGTCTCCTGTGTAAGATCATTTGGCAATTAGTACAATCCTGAAAGAGCCATATCTGATAGATGTACACAATGTTTCTAGCAGTAAAAATAAGTTTAAGACTAGACGTAGCAGCCAGAATTAGGAATATGTGGGTTCTAAAAGCTCCTATTATTATGTTAATCCATTTAGATTACACTAATTCAGGTGAAGATAGTACGCTATGATTCAGGTTTTTCCTTCAAATGAAGCTAAAGTCCTAGAGGAAGATGATTGCTAATCCACAAAGACGAAGGGGATCCTGGCTCTACTTTGGGTACTGGTTGAGAGACAGAGGACTCCTTTTATGCTGGTTTTAATTCTTACTGGGTTAAAACCAGTAGTAGTCAAACAATCAAGAACCAGAAACTCTCAATCTCCCCTTCTAGCCAGGTACAGATACTATAACATAAGGGCTAAATGCATCTTCTCCTTAAGGAAGGAGAAAGATGGATCACTTCCTGGAGTTTAGATGATCTATTTCTTAGGACACCAACTTTTATCAATCCAGATGAAGGGCCAGATTTTACCCTGTTTCACCTGAATGCCTTCCTGGGGTCAAGCACCCCTTAGGCATTGCAGCACCATCTATCGAAACATTTAAGTACTTCTGTTTAATACTGCTTTGACCCCAAAAGGGCTGCTCTGTCCTTTTGAGGCTGGAGGTCCCTCAAGTGTGGTCAAGTTTAAGACAACGATAAAGAAAGGCAAGCCTGCACAGATGGTTTAGCATGACAACGTCTCATACACCTACGGAAAACTTTCAAGAGTGTATTTAGTTCAAAGTCACCTGCTAAGAATACCAGTCCTGCAATCTGTGCTTCACGGTTTCATGAACATGAGAGTGGTCAACAGTTCTGGCTGCAGTGGTGGAGGACAGATCACACCACATCAAAGCTTCCCAGATAGCAGGTGATAGCTGTTATTTAGTAATATCTAATATCTGTTTATTCATGAAGAGCTGAAAATTGAATCTTATTAAAATTCTCACATTTGACTGAGGCAGAACAGGTCAAACAGGTAAGTTTAAACCAATCATGTTGGTACTACCCAGAACTTTGCATTTCAAACTCTCTGATATAGCACACACAGGAGACAGTTTAAGCAACTATCTCTGATCAATGAGATCGGTTAAATGGTTTTATGGATGTTTAAATCTTTGAGAAGTTGTTAAAATCACCTATTTGGTCTTCATCTGAAAGAGACAAGAAGTTCTCACTATTGCACGAAGGATGATGAAATAGGTTTACTGGCACAAAGATTTATTTGTGGGGTCTGTAACTCATGGTATATAGCAACTCTAACAGTAACTCTTCCATTTGGGCAAAACAAAAACCAAAC
>VZTV01075628.1:1787-15676 GCA_013400875.1 Anhinga rufa | reverse complement strand
GGGGCTAAACCACAACAAGGACCCACACAGAGGAAGAATGAGCAGAGGATGAGAGCTGAGAAAAGCAAGTACTTTTGGATGGAATGGGTGATACAGGAGAGAGATATGCATAGAAGCACAGATCATCTAGGAGATGGTCTTCAACCAACCTAAGTTTGAAAAGATAATTAAAAGGCACAAGCAGCAGAAGCTAAACTACCCTGGCAAACAGCATTAGGGGAGAGATGAATCAGAACACACCCATGTTTGGAGTGAGAAGCTATAAAAATAGCTGGGGGAAGACTGCAAGGCGCACATGACCTCTATGATAGGGGCTCATAAAGAGCTATTCCTCTTTCTGGCTGCTGCCCCAAGCCCTCCTGCAGGAGTTAACTTTTAGCTGTTTCACTGAGAAAGTGCTGAAAAATATAGTAATGTGCTTTTGAAATGAACTGAATTCCACCAGGGAGTTAATGCTGCTAAACAAGGATCCAGGGAGAGAGAAATGCCAGGACACAATAGAATGTGGGGAGAGGCAGGAGGTGGCATCCTGTGCCCACGTGCTCGCATCCACCAGTGGAGTCTGTGGCATTGCCCTGCCATTGACAGAAATATCTGGGATTTAAAGATAAACTACACAGCTGTAAGAAACCCAAACCAATTCCACCTCCTACCCAACACCAATTAGTTTTAAGTGAGAGTCTTTAGCCTAAATGAGGGTTTGCTCCCTTGCATAACGTCCTTCTACCACTGTGACTCCTTGCTTAAGCTTTTATTCTAAATTTTTCTCCAAAACTTATTTTCTGCACTGACTCTTAAACAGGACCTTAAATCAAGGCCAGATCTGCAAAGAGAGGCAATCCTGTAAGTCACAAGCTATTTTTAAATCTTGAAGTCCACCTAAGCAAGTGCAAGAGGCAATACTCCCAGGGGAAAGGTTTCTCCTTGTCTACTGTCCTATGCTACCACTGTAGGATCTCAGTTGGCCATACTGAAGAAATCAAACTATAATGGCTCAGCATCATCCATGCATTTGTACTCAGCTGTTGCTGCATTGTGAATAGCAATCCAGTAGATGGCACAGTGAAATGACTCAGAAAGACTGGATGGGGCCCTCCCTGAAAGGAAAGAAACGTGGAGGATGGCTTTGCTCCAGCCACAGCATTGTTCCTGCACAAAAACTCAACTCAGAATTGTGAGACAGGACACCTTCTTCCCCTCTTCTGGAAACAGCCAGCTGCCTGCACTGCCTGCTCAGAGCAGTCCCATTTGATTTGAGATTTCTAACAGGTAAATTCAACTTGGAACAAAAAAATACCCAGAAAATAACCCTGCCCAGAGAACAGCCAAAATGTTACTATTTTTTTAAGCTGCTGTATTTCACTAGCAGAAAATTAGAGGTCAAAATGTATAAAAAAGGGAGGCAACTGCGATTTTCCAAGCAAGGTCAGCTGGATGACACTATGGTCTCCACTAACGTTGATACAAATAGGACAAAAATTTCTCTGTATCTGTCTTGTGAGTTGTTTACCTCCTTCTACTGGTTTTGGTTTCTACTGAAGGCACATAGGGTCCAGGAGGCACAAGTATCTACAGGTATTTGGTATATCACTTTCATCTCGGTATTCATTTCCATAAACAACTCACAGAAATGAGACTAGATCTTCATTTTCAGCTCTCAAAAATTTGGAATGGTTTCAAGAATTTCTTACACTCCCCAAGCTGCTATGACCAATTTTCTGTCTTTAGAAGCATTTAAGAAAAATTAGTGATGGATTTTTAGTGTGTTAAATTGGAATTATATATAAAGCTGTCTGCACAGCCATTAAGGATGGGTGGTAGAGGGAAATGGTATGTTGATAAACTATCAGTTTACTCCCGTATGTGATCAGTATTTGCATATCTACATTTGCATCCTTATTCTTACAACTCTGAATGCAAAAAATGGAGGGGGGGAAGTCGGGGAAGAGGAAGAATTAATTTTGCAACTGCACATGTGTCATTTTTAAAGCTACATCAATTAGTTTGACTTTGTATACAAGAATACTACATATTATTTTCTGTATTTAGTTTACTTGGAAATAGTATAGCAAATGGTAAAGCACAGATTAACTCATCTGTTTCCAGAACTCACTTCCTTATGCAATAGATGTTCAAAGGCTGCACTTCTAATTGCTAGCAGGCACACATAATTCTGAGAAAATTTCTTCGTAGAAGGAAACTGGAAAAGGCAATGAGAATATGGATTCCAGTTATGTGCAACCTCTGGAGTCATTAAGAACACCTACATGCTTAACTTTATTTAACAACAGCAGACTGCATAAGCTAAATATTTATAGAAAGTCTTGGCTGGATCAGGGCTTTAACCAAACACAGGACAGACAAATGACAGAAGGAAGAGAGACATATCATCTTGAGTGCAAAGCCCAAGCTCACACTGAGAGCCTACAGCCCAGTCCAGCTCTCTTTTCTCTCGTGCCAATGCCTGGAGCCTGAGACCATCCATTCTCTTAACTTCCTCTTGCGTACACCACATTAAAGGTGGGAGAAATAATTTATTTTTTCATATTCTGCTCATAAAAAATGAGAAGACAACTAAAAATACCCTGAGCAACAGAACAGTTACTGTCTCCAGGCATGTTTCCTAGCGATCAAAGGCACTTTTCAGCAAAAGTACTCATTAAATTATGAGTCTATTGTAACTATGTAAATAAGCCATAAATTAAAATAAAGAGACTCAAGTTATAATAGGGCAATCTATAGAGTAAATCATCAGCTCTGAAGCAATACATCCAGCACCATCTGTTTTCCAGGACATATGCTGTCTAGTAACCTAACAGCTTCTGGAGTGCAAATCGTAATGCAGATATTTATCCTCTGTCAGTGTATTGGTTGCATCAAAACCAAGTTGGGCCTCTCTGGAATTCTCCACATGCTGGACTTAAAGCACAGAAGACTGTCAAGATGTCATCTTGTATCATCATGTTTAATAAAGGACAAACCACCTACCAGAGAAAGGCAGAACAGAACTGAAATGAAGTAGTTGATGAGGGTGAAAGCTAGTGATTATTAATGCCTGAAAAGTTTTTAGGTTTTATGATGCATCTCCTAATCAGCAATGAAACTCAATGAAGGACACAGTCAAAACAAAACCTGAAGAACCCGAAACGCAAAAGCAGTCATACCCACAGAAATCCCCTATCCCATATCCAACAGTTAAGAAAAAGAAAACCTAACCAGGCAGGCTCTGTAGCACAGGATAGTTTGACCCTGACCTGATGGGACCGTTTTGCAAACTCTCCAGGCTCTTTGGTACTGCCGCTAGGATACACAGAGGGATGCTGCAGTAGCTGCAGCCCAGGGCTCTGCCCCTTCCCTCTGCCACAGGCAAGTGGTGGGACACTGTCCTCCCCCAGAGCCTTTCACTGAGTTTCGCACCCAGCCGTGCACAGAAGCCTTTGGGCTGGCGTGGCAGTCCTGGCCAGCCGGTCCTTGCCTCAGGCTGAACTTCAGCGCCATGAGGGGTTAGATGAGCCAGCTGCCAGTGGAACCCCCAGTGGCCACCTTTGAAGGGAGGAAGGTGGGACCTGCAGGAGCAACATCTGCTCCCAAATTTCCACTTGGAATGAACTGCTGTATCTAAAATAACAATGCTCATAAACAGGCTACAAATAAATCATGCCCAATCACAGCACAATGCCACTGGCAGGCCCACATCCGTATTTTGATCATCACATACATCCTTTTGTGGTTTGCAGGCCGCTATTCCTAGGAGTATGCAGGCAGTTATTGCGGCATTTACCTGATCAGCAGATCAAAATAACAGCTGTGGGCAGCATGTGCAACAGTTGTGTGTATGGCATCTGACTACATCCATACACTTTGGAGTCTCAGGGTTTTTTTTTTTATTACTTGCATCAATACCTACTCATGGCTGCAACACTCACAGAGGTCACATGGTTACCCTAAACAAAAGTGAAATTAAATAACTGGATCTTTTGTGGAATCAAAGCTGCAAAAATACATACATACAAAAATCCCTCTAGAACTTTAAGGGAACACAAAAAGTGTGTCTCGGTAAAGAAGTTTGGTGTGGTATTTTTACTTGCCTTAGTGAGGGGTTGTACGATAACATGAAAAAGGCAGACGAGCAAGAAGCTGAGATAGGATCAAGGATGTGTCAGATTATAGCAACATGGGTTAGCATGGCCCTGGGAAACAACTTTTTGAAGCAAGTGATTACTAGAAGTGAATTAAGTAATTGAGAAAAAAAATACCCAACCCTGTTGGCTATTATTTACTCCTACTCTGCTTAAAGAGACCCCAGCTAGGTCTGGATAAACTGGCCTGCTTATATGATAAACAGCTGTGCCCTGCAGATACATTAATACAGGTCCCAAAAGCTGTTAGCACCTAACTTCACTTGTACTAACCCTTCCTGCCTCTCTGCTGGACTAACTGCTATGCTGACTGAATTCAAGAGCTGGCTCACTGGAAGTTTATTTTTCTGGTTAGCTTCCACATTGTGATGCTCTTGGCTCTACCAACCATTCCTTCTCTTAACTGAAGCCTCTTAGAGAATGGTGAGTGCTGGCTTATTACTCAGGTCACAGTATACCTTTTCAATGTTTTCTGCTAGCATATGCCTTTGTTTCTCAGTTTCACAAACATAGTAAGAAAACAGGATCTAAGATGAGCAGGAGTAACTTACCTGTTCATTTTTGGTCAGTCTTGTTTTGTTATGGATATCAGATGTAACCAGGTTGAATCCATGTTTCTCTGATAAAATTCTCAAAAGCAAAACCACAGTTCGACTCCCACACTTTCCAACTCTGTTGTAGACCACCTGGCTGGGGAAAGGAAGTACCTAAATAAAGATTGAAAAAAAATGGAGTCAGTATATTGGTATTTTTCTTTCTGTGTACCTCTGAATCACGGCATCTTTTGACTGTAAGCCAACAGATACATACAGGAGAATTTCTAGGGCCCTACCCAGGTCAGAAGCATTCACTTCCAACCAGCAAGCTAGAAGCTCTTCAGAATTCTACTCTAAATAGAATTCTATTCTAAAGAACAGAAAATCTAAAGTAAACACATTATATGTGTTTAGAATTCTATTCTAAACACATGGCTCAGGAGGTGGCAAGCTGAGATTTCCCCCTCATGATCCAGTTTATGTAACAGTGCAGATCGGTAGCTACTCCAGAAATACTAAGCCACTGCTGATGTCTTCTAGTGAAGGGATGATGGGCTTAAGCTTGCTACTTGCAACCTCAATGCAAATAGTCAGCTTTAGTTGACCATGTCCCATACAAAGAACAAAGAGGTGTGAATTTGCACTACAGTTTGGCAACTCAAAGTGAAGTTGATATAATGCAAGAGGAATGCTCAAATTGCAAAACTTCAGCTTAAAAAGAAAAAAATACCCCAAACCCACCAACTGTATAGAGCTAAAAATTAATCAACTGTTTAAATTTCAAATGTAAACACGAATCTTCCAAAGAGACTCAGAGAACAAACCATGCCACTGCCTGGGTATCTACTTGTGGAAAAAACAATGCTGGGGCCTTGAGGCCAGCTGGCACAGTCTGATCACCTCCATACAGGTGATGTTCACTAAACCTCAAAACAGAACAGCTACATCCAACCTGCCCACCAGGAAAGCTCTCCAGCCCACGCTAGCTCTTGCACCATGCTCACCTCCCTGGGAAACCGTAACAAGTAATAGTTCACTGTCTCGAAGTACATTGGATGCAGCCTTGTTTTGTTCCTGGATGATGTCTATAGACTATTCTTTCAGTAAAAGGCATTCTGAAGTCACACTATCGCACTAGACAAGTATTTGGTGTATAGCACATATTAGCAGCATCTGATAATATAGGCCAAGAGGCTTCTATTTCCAAGCCTTTTAAATTGGCTAACATAGTCAGGAGCTCACAGTTTCATCTACAGCAGTGCATATATGGCACTCACTTATGGAAAGCTCTTTTTTCTATTAAGATGACGGCACAAAATGTTTCCCGACATGGGGTCTGCACCCAGGTTCCAGGCAACATGTGTTCAGTGCAAGGAATGGCTCACGTGCCAAAGTAATGGTGTGTCCCAGCCTGTAGTTACTTCTGCTGTTGATGCAATCACGTTCTCCCAGCAGAAGGATTTCTAACATAAAAGCAGTCAGATGAGGGTTTCTGGCACTTCTCATGGTATTTGAATGCTTAATAGATCTTCATCAGGGAAGCAAAATGGTTCCTCAGGCAACCCTTCAGGTTACTTTCACAGAGGACTGCAAACTAAAACCAAACCAACCAAACAAACAAGCAAAACCCCAAAAAACCCAAACCCCAGAACAAAAACCAAACCAAACAAAAAACAAACAAACAAAAACAAAACAAAAAAATCTGGATTCCCTTATATATAATAGGAATGTACTGGCATTTTGCTATCAGTGTTACACTTCATGACCAAAAGAACATTACTGTTGCTACTGGTTGCAATGTCTAGGATATCCTTCATGCAATATGAACATGGAAGCCGTCATTCTCCAAATCACCCAGGGAAGGACATCACATCTGCTGGTTCAGCAAGTAAACATGGGCCTCCCAATGCTCACACAAAACCCACACAACACACCAAGTGTTACTATTTTGTAACATTTATAGTTTTCTATGAGAAACCTAGCCCCCTTATTCCTTATCAATCTTTCCTTCAAAAACCTTGCTTCCTATGAAATGCAAAATCCCAGCCTCAATGATTAGAGAGCTCCAAAGGTGATGACTTTAACATCTCTGTGCTACAACTGTAGCTAACCTTTTCCAAAACAACCTTTCAAACATCATTAGCAGTTAACATTTGAACACATTTTATTATGTTGATTATAATGCCTGGTACACCATCATTAAATTTTTTCTTATGCAAGAACACACAGGAGACATATCCTGGATTGTCCTCTTTTTGATTCATTTCTTTGTGTAACAAAAAGCAGCATTAGTACTTGCCACAGCCCTGCAGCACTATCCACACAGCAACACTGAACGTGGGGAATGGGAGTTGCTCCTCTGCTCAGATATACACTTCTGGCATACTTTGCTGTGCAAGTATGTGAAAATCTTCAAGAGAAATGCTAAGTAGACGCTCTTGCTCCTTTACTGGCACTTGTCAGCACATACCACATGTGTTTGCCTAGTATCCTGGAAATGTGATAAATGATGAGAGTTTGTAGGGCTATTGAAATGTTTAAAACTGCTTCATAATTATTAACTGCTTTGATTTTCAGAGCAGAGTTGCACTTTGCAATACAGAGAGCAAAATTTTTTCTTCATTGGTATTTCATTCATTTCAAGTGGAATTTTGCTGCACCCAGATTACATTCAAGTTCTAATTAAACCCCTGACTTGATTAGCGAGTAACTTTTGATGAAATTTATATCATTCTTTAAAAATGAAATAAAATTAAAGCAGGCCTTCGTAAAATCTCTATTCTAAGTGCAAACAACTTTACCAACTAAAAAAAAGACAGTTACTACCAAGTTTGGCCAGTTCTCACCTTTGTTTCGGAAACTCACCTTCCTACATAGCACAAATCTGTTCTGCACAGATGATAACCATGGCAACCCCCGAAAAGAAACTATAAGCAAATACTCACTGCAGACAGAGAAAACTGAAATAAAGGGTTATTCTTTTCAGACAACTTTTAGCTTAAAGGAGGTCAATATATCAATGCCTTGATTCAGTAAAAGTCTGAATACACTTAGGTAAAGTCAGCCAAGATTCAAGATAAACTCTGCAGCTCAAAGCTCACTTCAGAAGAACAGTCATTAACGGTAATCAAAGCTTTGCTTGCAGCACTGCTGAACGTGGCTAGCTTTAGGGATGCACCGCTGAAGCTTTGCTCCCGTTTTGTCTGTTCACGTCACCATTCTGCTCACACACCTAAACGTGCCCAGTACACAAAGCCATGCAGTGCACAGGATTTTGGTACATAAACAAGTATTTGTCTAATGTGACCAGTTCCCTTAGGACACTGCAAATCTGCTTTCTGCATTTTAGAAAACATCTACATAATTTCTTAGAATAAGAAATACTTCTTCCAGAAACCTGAGTTGGTATCAGGCAGATACAGAGATACAAGAAATTGAAAGCTTTTTCAGAGAGGAACTTCTTTCTTTTCCCCCTTACTATACTCACAAATACAAGAGATGGTGTCAGAGGTACTTGAAAAGAAGGCTCCTATTATATTAGCAGAAACAAGATGGAAAACAGTAGTCGAAGGTTTACATAATGCTAATTGGATTACATTTTATTTTACAATGTAGACTGACTAACTGCTGAGGTGATGCTCTGGCAACATTATATTCATGTAACAATATATACAACTTCAAAATAATTACAGAATTACTTTATTCAACACTGCATCAAAGCCCAGAGGTAACATAAACAATTCAAACATGTAATTCACTTTGGAGTAATATGAGTTAGCACTTACAGCTATAAAAAAAAATAAAACCCACAGTATAATTACAACAGCTCTCTCCAAGGGTTTGGGAAGTTAAATAATAATTTACTTGTCAGTTCAAACTGATTTTTTTTTCTTTTGTTCCACGGTTAAAGAAGATGTCAAGACCATTGCGAATGAAATTGAGAAGCAAGTTTATCCCAAAATGAATTTGCATTACAGATGATGACTCTCAAGCAGCTCTGCAAGGTAGGTCTGCCAGTCTCAAGAGCAGTCATTACTCACATGGCCTGACAAAAGCCCAGGTTTCCACCTTCAGTGGTGGCTTTGTCTCCAGGTAAACCTTTGCACCATTTAAAAAAAATTAGGCTGGATAATTACTTGCAGTGTCAACAATTCAGGGATCCGCCCAAAGGTCTAAATCGTTCCAATTTTACTGAGCCAAATCCAGTATAATGATGTCCATTTGCCAAAAATTTCCCAGCCCAGGTACAAATTGCCCAGCCAAATAACTCATGGCAGAGATTCATGTTCTCAGAAAGCAATCCATTATCTTCACAACTTCTGCAAGTAAGTGAACCCCTGTCCTTACTCATGAAAGGGGCTAGAAGTGGGTGCCAGAACTGGCTTCTCCTTTCTGAGCAGACACTAACCTGTAGTCAGATAGTGTCCCAAGTTTATCAGGTGAATGAGGCCAACTGACACGGATAAAACTGGTAAGATTGTGAAAGCAATGGAATATTTGCTGATGTCATGCATCTCTATATAGCATCACATCTTCCCAGTGCAACCTCTTGATTTTTTTTCTTGTTCAACTGAGACAAAATTATAATAAATTAAAAAATGGCTTACTGGGTCAAAGCAATGGCCCATTTGGCTCACGAGTGGTGAAAGATGCTTGTTAGGCACCTGCAAACCTGAGTAGTGTCAGCAGTCCATTTCTCTCCAGTACATCTCCTCCTCCTCCTCCATAGCTCCCTCAAGATTGCATATGGGATGTTAGAAGGCACATCCTTGCCTGTTGCCTGAAGAATTTCTTATGCAGCCTGCTATATCAAGAAATTTCAGAATTTTGTTACCCACAAAGCATTTCATTTTTAGCTCATCTTCTACCATTTCCAGAAAATACCTGTTCTCACATTGCGGGTTTCACGAAGACAGATCAGATAGTTCAGTCACCAGCTTTAAGATCCTTCTAGATCCATCAGATGCCTCTTTTTAACCGAGGTTTGTCCAAACCTGCCATGGCCTATTTACAGACAAACTCCAAGGCTGCTAAGAGGTAACATATTCCAAATCTCACTTCAGGAATTGCTGCATAAAATCTCATTCCAAACAAGTATCAACTTATTCTTACTCACTTTTAAAGCAATTATAACAAAGAATTGTTAATACAAAGATATGTCAGCAGAGAACAAGACTGAAAGATGAAAAAGACAGATAAACTAAATTACTAGTTAGCCTCCTCCTTCCCCAACTAAACCACACAGATCCAGTCATGTCAAGATCCACCTGTAGAGTGTAGTGACACAGGACAGAGACCAGCTTTTGGAATTGACCAACTCTAAAGCAGACCAGACAGCATGATCTTCTCTATGGGCCACTGAAAATGCACTAGAAACCACAAAAAATATAAGGGTGAAGTTTGTTTCTTTTCAAAGTTTGAAAGCCATATAGCTGCAGTGGAGCATTGAAAATAAGGCAGAAGAAGAAACAGAAGATTCTTCTGTTGCATTTTCATTAAGCAACTAATTTAATTTAAAAATGACGACGACTCCCCCCCCCGCCCCACTGAGCACTGCCCCAAGCAATGCATTTCATCTGTTTGGCAGCTGACATATTTGGAAGAATAAGTTAAAATGTGTTCTCTAATGATTCAACCTCCCTTAGTACCAAAAGAAATTGAAAACGTAAGCATGGAGCACAAGCAGCAAAAGGAGACTGGTTGTAGACATAGTCCTCAAACTTACTAAGACTAAAGAAAAGCATTACTATGAAGCATCCTCCAAAGCTAATGGTTCCTGATGTGTCCCACAAAACAGATCTGCACAGCCAATATCAAAACTTCCAATGATTTTTCTGTGAAGAAGTACTGCACCCTTAGAAATCTAAAAAGAGCTCAGTCCAAAGCATAGTAAAGTCTCCCTGTTAAGTCTCAGATCAGGTTCTATTACAAGATACTGTGGCTATGCATACAGCAAATTGAAACTATGATAGTATCAACAGATTGATAGCAACCTGGGAAAATTACAAAGAAAAGGTCAAAGATCAAGTTTTCAAAGTTTTGGCTGCATTCTGTCAACACATTTCATTTCACTCCTTTTACATCTTGCACCTGATTTACCTTCCTACAACAGCAGCTGGCAGCTGACCAAAACCTACTTCTGCAATCTACTGCACAAGATTCCCCACCAAAGAGAGTGCAGAACCAGGTTTATTTCAGGTATCGAAGGGTCAAACAGGTTGATAAAGAGCAGATGGTCTGTTCACTCATCAGTTTCAGGTGGTCACTGATGTTAGGCAGCCTCTGGAGATGTGAGCAGGACTCCTGGCTCATCACTGGTGGTGGTGCCTGATGACAGGACAAGGGGCAATGGCACAAGTTGGAACACAGGAGGTTCCACTTAAATATGAGGAAAAACTTCTTTCCTGTGAGGGTGCCAGAGCAGTGGCACAGGCTGCCCAGAGAGGCTGTGGAGTCTCCTTCCCTGGAGACATTCAAACCCCGCCTGGACGCGGTGCTGTGCCCCCTGCTCTAGGTGTGCCTGCTCACGCAGGGGGGATGGACAAGATGATCTCCAGAGGTCCCTTCCAACCCCTACCGTTCTGTGATTCTGTGACTCAGCAACACTCACTGTACACAAGTGATGGCAGCTCCAGCTCCTCTCAGGGATGAAGCAGGTGAGAGGGAATCATCCTATCAAACAGAAAATTGCTTGGGGAGGGGGGTACAACTAATACCTGCTAGATTAACTAAAGCTTTTCTTTCCACCCTCTCTTAACATAGCATGCTTTTCAACCTCCTCTTCATTCTTATAATAGAATCATAGAATGGTTTAGGTTGGAAGGGACCTTTAGAGGTCATCTAGTCCAACCTCTTTGCCATAAGCAGGGACATCTTCAATTAGACGAGGTTGCTCAGAGCCCCGGCCAACCTGACCTTGAATATTTCTAGGGATGGGGCCTCTACAAGCTCTCTGGGCAACCTGTGCCAGTGTTTCACCAACACCAACCAGTGGTTCACCTTCTTGCTTTCCTCTGCAGTTCGCAACTTGTTCACCTCTTCTGGGACCAAAATTAGACATAGTGCTGTATCTTGTCACCCTATTGCCAAAGAGAACTGAGCAGTTATCCTTCATATCTTGCAGACATCCATTTTTAATACATCTCAAGATGGCATTTGTCAAGAATCAAAGCATATGGGACTGTTGCTGGCATAGAGAGGGGTGCAGAACATAAAGCCATCACTCTTTCTTCTTTACCCTACATGAGTGCATGCAGATTACAACAGAAAAAGAACAGGAAGACCCTCATTAGTTTTCTTGTGAAAAGCAGTATTTTCATCTCTAACTTCTAAAGGTCATCACATTGTGGAAGTTGACTTACTGGTAGGCACCTGTCTCATAACAAGATAAAGGAGATAAATGATGTAAGGACATGGTGCACTGACACTGGTATTCCTTCAGGGAACTAGCATGAATTCAGGTAGGTTAAGAATTTTTGTGTCACTTCCATTACCCTGTTTTCCACTGGAAGGTTTGCTGTGTAATATCAAAAAACCCTTAAGCTGCAGAATTTGTGTAAGCTGGATTTTAACTGCAGAGCAGCTTCACATTATATATATATGTATCTTGGAACTGTAAAGTTTAAAAGTGCTGTTTTTCCTCCTGAGCCCAGGGTTTTCTACACCCTGTGATGTGCTCAGAACACACTGGCACAGTTATTCTCTGTTTAAGTAGTAAATCCTATCACATCCAACCTACATGTTTATATTGGATACTTACAAAATGAGAGATATTAAGTAGCTAAGCCTGGTTTTAAAACTTTTTATAATACATTACGGCACTGGTGTTCCCCTAAGTAACATAACTACCTTACAGTAGTTTCTCTCCTTCCAATGCAATATTCACGAATTCACACCGGGAGCCAATAATATTGGATTTGAATGTGGTGAGTGGTAGACTAAATAATTTATTCCACTGCATGCACTTGTCTTTCCTCACATTAAGGTTTAACCCTTTTGTACCTATTGTGGTTGACTATCTATTAGGCTGCAGCTAGTGCAACAACTCATGGTTTCACCATTGCCAAGGATCTGTCATACTCTGTTTCAGTTTGCCCTCCTGCCCTTCACTTTAGGGCCCCTTTAGTAGTTTCACATTTTATTTTAATGTCTCCAGCATGCTTGTCTTTTCCACTGCACTTTGTGCAGGCACTTTATAAGTCAATTGCAGTATGAAATAAAGGTTGTTTATAGCTGTAACTGGATTTTAATTTGTAAAACAGGCCAGTTCTGCTGGACTGTAACCCACACACGCGTTAGTGATGAGCTGACTCTGAGGTGCTCTTGCTCCGCATGCTCAGAGGAACTCAAAGGGACTGAATTTCCATCACAGCTTCTGCAGGTTACAGATTCAAATCTAGTTCATGACAATGTGTCACCACCTGGAAGGAGCAACACCAAGAGGCGCCTACAGGAAGGACAACGTGCTGCTGGCCAACTCTTCCAGCAGAGCCAGTACACAGCCGAAATCCCAGTGTCATCTAAAATTACTCAAAGGCCCAGAACACCTTCCCCGATTGACCACAGTCCATGGCTGAGTCACAAGTGGATCCTGTGGTGTTGGAGATGCTACTTGTTGGGAGGCAATAATGGATGAGGCCCAGTGTCAAGTGTTCCCATTTCACCCTTCTGCAATCTGAAATGATTAATCTGGCTTGCTCGGGAAAACCAAACCTCATTCCTGCTGACCAAGGGAGGACTCCTTTCCATTTCAATGGAGGTAGCTTCTCTCTGCATCTACTTAAAACTCCAATGGTGCCACAGCAGCAAAGGCCTCCACACTCCCCCGCGAGACAGGGGCGTCATGGATGCTGTCCTGAGAATTACCTATTCATAGCCACACTGCCCTGTCCTTACGTTACTAGCCCAAACTCCTCCTTCACCTGAATTACCATGGTCTCACCACTCACAGACCCCTTCAGCCCCGGCAAGACACCTTTGCCTGATGTTTTGACTCTATACTTTTGACCACTCTCGGGTGAGCTCACAATCTCATTTTTGATTAAAGTTCACAGCCCTTATTAGAGTACTTCACCACTATTTACTGTTTCCTGAACTACATTTTATAGTTTTGTAAAGCCTGAGTAGAAAAATGCCAGGACCTACCAGCTCGTCTTCAAAATCATGAGGCTTTCAAAATAATACTAGAATTCTTACTTGGGTTTGTTTTGTTTTG